>JAPKLW010001919.1:0-25275 GCA_026898455.1 Plectranthus barbatus | reverse complement strand
AGATTTTGCTGGATGCCGTATAGATAGAAAAAGTACCAGTGGTACGTGTCAGTTTCTAGGACACAAGCTAATCAGCTGGTTTAGCAAGAAGCAACACTCAGTTGCTACATCTACCACTGAGGCTGAATATGTTGCCGCTGCCAGTTGCTGTGCTCAAATTCTCTGGATCAAGCAACAACTGGAAGACTATGAAGTGGACACTGGTTGTGTACCCATCTATTGCGACAACAGCAGCGCTATGTGCATAACGAAGAATCCGGTTCATCACTCTAGGACCAAGCACATAGATATCCGACATCACTTCATACGTGATCATGTCGAGAAGAAGGATGTCAGCGTAGAGTACATCAGAACCGAAGATCAACTAGCTGACATCTTCACCAAACCTTTGCCAGAAGCAAGATTCAAGGAGTTGTGCATCAAACTCGGTCTTATGGAGATTGATGCGAGCCCTAGTGTTGAGGAAGAATGAGTCCCAGCTCTCATTCCGTTCTTGATTTTCTGAAGGATGCTGATTAAGACTAAGTCCAAGCTCTTAGTCTTCATGTTTTCTTTAGTGGTGGCTCAAAACCACAGGTGGTATCTACTGGCAGAACTTAATTCCATAAACAACGAAGGAAATGAGTCCCAGCTCTCATTTCGAATTTGCCAGCAGTCATGCACCATCAGTCGAAGTAAAATTGGGTCCCAGCTCCCAATTCCAAGCAATGATGAAGAAGTTGCAATGGAGACTACTGGTGAGGAGCCAGCTGCTCCAGCTGCGCCAGTCATAATCATTCCCGAAGAAGAATCCTCACGAGTGGTACATCACTCCAGGGTGCAGCGGATGGAGCCAAGGGATCTTTTCCCCAATTTTGAGGCTGAGGCTCGTCCAGCTGCCAGTCGTCCACACTCTTCCGAAGCATCATCTTCTGGACGACCAGCTGCACCCACACCAGCATCAGCGCCTCGTGTGCGTCAAGAGAGGAGTTCTTACATGCTGAGTATCCACCTTCATGACCTGATCGATGAAGATACCTTTCAGGCGAGGGTCACGGGGATTCACAGGTGGGAGCACCGCGGGGACCTGGCGTTTCGAAATTCAAGAGTGTCGGAGCCTTCAGCATTCTACATTATCCCCACCAGCGGTCTCCCTCACCAGTCGATCTATGCCTCAAGGATCCTGGACTGGTGCCTGCCCCTGCATCCAGTGGAGTACTTCAACCTCTCTTTATATGAATATGCTGAAGATATCACAGCTGAAGTAGAGCGAGCTGTCGATGAAGACTTAGTCACCAGGTTTGGGGACCTGGCTGACATTTTTGATGCCGAACTCTTTCAGGAGTTCCGGAGATGGAGGATCTTCGACTGGTGCGAGCGCAAGCTAAATGTTGAGGAGCACGCAGTGCTGTATGCCAGGCTCGGGCTTGGGTACTGGCGAGCAGAGGAGGAATGGACAAATGAGTTTATGGGTACTGAAGCCCAAGGCCACCACCAGCTGTCTATCAGGCGAATCAAGCGCCGATTGAAGAAGATTGCTCTCTACAGACAGCTGACTGGATCTTCAGGCCTTCCACGATCAAAACCGAAGTTACCTTTCCTCCAGTTCCAGAGCACCAGCCGAGGATATCAGCTGATATACGCTCTCCGCCGCATCAGGGTACTTGTCACTCTCCCCAGGATTCCTCCATACTTTGCTATCTTCTTTGACATGGCTGCCAGCTCTCTGCTGGTAGACCACATAGTGGAGGAGGATCCCTCGAGAGGTTGGTGGCTGACCACTGCCGTCCCCCCTGTTCCAATGGTCATGGGCGATCTTGCCCCATATCATATGGACTGGCAGCTGGTGGTTTTCACAGCCCCACCTGTTTTTGTACAAGGCCCGCCAGCACCAGCCGAGGTGCTCGCGGAGGAGCCAGCATCAGTTGAGGTGCTCGCGGAGGAGCCAGCATCAGTTGAGGTGCTCGCGGAGGAGCCAGCATCAGCCGAGGTACCCGCGGAGGAGCCCGTCCCAGTGGAGGTACCAGCTGAGTCTGCACCAGAGATGGCTGATACCACACCTGATGCGCCTTCCACTTCCATGGAAGTTTCCGCGGAGCCACTCTCTGAGATCCATCCTCCAACACTTCTTGCTTTCATTGATGCCAGGATGGATCAGCGTTTTGCCTCCTTCCAAGAGCATGTGGAGCAGCGCCTTGAATCTGTCACCACAGGTGTTTCCACCTTTTTGGCGCGGATCCAAGAGGGGGAAAGTGCGCGAGCACTGGCTGAAGAGGAGAGAGCCAGAATTGCTGAGGAGGAGAGACGCCTTGCAGCTGAAGAGAGGAGAATTGCTGCTGAATGGAGGATGAAGAGAGAGGAAGACATGGCCGCTCTTACTGAGATCCTGAGGTCTATCACCAGTTCTCGGACTCAGTCACCAGGATCATCTTCCATGCCATAGTCTAGTCAGTTATCATTCAATGTACATGTAATTGCTAAATCATTAATGGAATGTTAACTGACAAGTTGATGACAATCTCTTATTGTCCAATTGTCCAACAATTGTCAAAGTTTTTATTTACCAGCTGAATTTACACATCCAGTGTAATCAGCACCAGCACTCATCCTGCATGTTAAATTTATTTACATGCTTATTTGCTCTGATCTTAATTTCCATATTTTTAAACAAGCAATATCTTTCCTTGGTTGAGGGGGAAGATTTCTTTTAGTTAGAGCTGATGTTGAGGAAGTAATTTCATGGGTTTAGATCTGATAGGTTTCACTTGTAAAACCCTGAAATCCTTTGTAACTTTCCTCATCAGCTGAGTGCTCGCTGGTTAGGCTTTGATCGCACCAAAAAGGGGGAAATTGTTGGGAAATCTGTCTAAGGTTTCCTCCCCCAGTAGCTTACTTGTTTAGATTATAGTTTTGGTGGATCAAATCCTAAGTCCTACCAGCGTCAGTTGTCTCTACATAGCTCTAATCTTAAATGTAAAGTCCTGTTTAGGTCTTTTGAGTTGTAAGTCGCAGCTGATCAAGACTCATGCTGACACTGTTCACCAGCATGAGAAGCGCTTATCACTGGCTACTGTTCACCAGTTGGGAAAAGCTTCATCAGCAGGCGGCTGACAAAGACTCGTGCTGACACTGTTCACCAGCATGAGAAGAGCTTATGACTGGGGACTGTTCACCAGTTGGGAAGGGTTTCATCAGCAGGCGGCTGACAAACCTTACCAGGAGAATGCGTGTTCCTTCTTACACTATTCACCAGCGGTGATTTCACCAGTCATGGGAGATTCCGAAAAGAGTTAACATCCAGAGATTTGGTAGACTTAGATGATGCAAGGGCAAGTCACCAGCAGAGACTGCCAGCACAAGATCACCAGTATGATCTACCAGTCAGATGTTACCAGCAGAATTCCAGATTCTCTCTCCCCGCGTAGTAGAGACAAAAAGAAGATTCTCTGAGGAATCGACTGACAATGTATGACTTTAAGGAAGGATAACTTAAAGTCTATCAGTCACAAGACGCCAGTCTTATTCCTCGGACTGACAGAGAGAGCCGTTCTGACACAAAGAGATCTGTGTCAGATAAAGCGGTCTTAGGTATGGCTTTTTTCTCCGGAAAAGCATACCTGCCACCGTCAGAAGGACATCCGAGGTCTGACACCTTTCCGGATGCGTCCAAACGGCTAGAAAGTTTGAATCGATTCCTGCGGCTATAAATACGTCGCAACCACCAACATTCAAAAACTAATGATTCTAAGCTTCCACTATTCCGCTCATCTGCTCAACCACCGAAAGAACTGAAATTATTGCAAAATCGCATAAAGTACTTTCGAGGCTTTTCATAAAGCTTTCCGTGTGTTGATTTATCAAACACGAGACTTCAAGCTTTATGCTTGTAAGTTAAAGATCTCACTTGGTGTTCTTTCTCCTTCGAGAGAGTTCACAGCAGCTCCTGTGCTTATCAGCACTCGAGTTATTATGGGCATTCTGCCGTAGAGACTGTTACGTTCTTGGGAGAACTAAAACACCTAGCTAGCTGTGGAGGTTGAAGTGACGTGCTCGCACTCCATTAACTGAGGAGAGTTGAAGAAGGATCCAGGACCGGGAGCGGTTGATCTAGTGAACTGGTGGACGAGGCATTCACCAGCTAGAGATAGATCGTAGGAGACCTGTACCTGATTACTCTTAGTGGAATTTCCAGTGCTTCGACTGGAGAGTGGACGTAGATCGATTGATCGAACCACTATAAAATCCTTGTGTTATTTATCAGCTTTCTGTCTTTCATTCATATTTTAAACCCAGCACTCAAGTGCTGGAGTATATCCTGAAACTGATATATAACTGTGCAAACAAGGATAATATTCTAAGTTTTGAATCACCAGCTGTGTACTGAGTAACCAGCACCAGCTGACCAGTTGCCAGTTGTCAGCTGTGTGTAAGTAGCGTGCAAGAAAATACTTAACATTATTTCCGCTGCGTAACGTTTTATACTCTGAAAAACCGGGACCAACAACATATAATACTTTAAATAATATAATTATGAAAAATATTAAAAAAAGAAAAAAGAAAAAGTAAATAAATCAGAAAATAATTATAAATAAAATGAAATAAAAATAAGAAATAAATGATTAATTTAATAATAAATAATTAAGAAAATATAATCATATTAAAATAAATAAATAATATATTTATATTCTTATTTATTTTATAAAAATATAAAATTAAGATAAAAATAAATAATTAATATAATAATATTATTATATTAATATATTAAAAAAAATAATATATAATATTATAAAATAATATAATTATCAAAATATTTTAGATTAATATTATAAAAATAAATAAATAAGAAAATAATTATAAAATAATATGAAATAAATAATTTTGGTAATAATATATGTGAATGAAAATGAAAACCCACCATTTTGAAGGGTTTTGGTGATTCCCAAGTATTTGGGAATCATTCCCATATTTTCATTCCCATACCCTTTAACCAAACAGTGGGTTTCGGAATCATTCCATTCCCTCATTCCGAAACCCACCAACCAAACGCCCCCTTAGTTATTATATGTTTATATTGTATTGTAAATATGGTATTTTGTAAGGTACATTAAATTATTTTTTGGCTCAAATATAATCCATTTTGCAATTGTAACTTATATTTTAATATTAATAATCTCAGTAAATCAACTTTATTATTGGAATTTCATTACAAATTGTATTTCAATCTAAAATACATCGATAATCTTATAATATGTTTAAAGTATGTCATATTCAATTTCCATAGCTAGAATATAAAAATTAGCAATTTTGAAAAGCTCTTCTAACACCAGCTCCATTATTGTTATAACTATAGTTCCAAAAATATAAGATTTGTAAAAAAAAAAATCACATTACACATTTCTAAATTTAATTTTTTTTACTTATCTATTCTCTATGACTATATGTAATGCACTCTACATTCAAGAAAGAAGAACCATATTATATATACAATTCATTATTTTTTAATGGGCAAAACTTATACGAATACAGTAAAATTGAGTATGACTTGAGTAGACTCAAATATTGGGTATAAACGGCAACCCAAGTTATCAACCCAAAGGGAAAAAAAAATGAATAGAGTAAACAACTCACTGCTAGAGTTCAATAGGATATGAATAGATATCAAATTTTACAAAAGAAACGATGTACATATATATATATATATATATTTTTTTTTTCCTTAAACTAGAAAATTAAAATTGAAACAACATAAAAAAGGGATAAATGGAAGTCGTAAAAAATATATACATTTTTTAAACATATATAATGATACAAAATTGGTCATTAGGAAACTTTTTTTTCGAGGTTAAATTACAAAGGTTGAAAGTAATACAAATATGGACAAATATTGTGAGTTAAATTATAATTTTGTAAATTTATTAGACAAAGTTTAGTATTTTTCATAAATTTTTATATAATATGTAATAAGTTTAATTTTAAGCTTACTACTATAATATTTGACTCAAACATATAAATTTTTTATGTGATTATTTATATACGTACAATAGAAACGTAAGTTATTATTCAATAAAGTAAACCATATTATTTTGAATTACATTATTTGTATATTATTTTGAAGAATATTTGTTTGCGCAACGCTTAAGTGTAAATCTAGCCTTAATTTGCAAATCAAAGGACACCGAATAAATGTCTGCTCAAATGCAGTGTACAAGAAGGTCTTTATAAATTTATAATTTAAATTTTCATTTTAGTAATTAAGCGTTGGTTTTTATAAACACATCTAATTCACTGATTTCAATCCCGCCTCAATTCATGACTTACTGGAAGTAAACAAAGAGCTTTTATCACTTGCTTCATGAACTAGAGACTCATTAAGCATTTTTATACACACAACTATTATATATATAATATTTGCTCTTATGTTGTGACATACATAAATTTATTAAAATTATAAATAATATTTGATACACTTACATTTTTTTATAATATTTAAATATAATAATTTCGTGCAACGCACAGGTGAAATACTAATTTAAATAAAAATACAAATACTTTGTAATATATTAATCACAATCAATTTTTTTTAATATATTTAAGTATTTTTTGGAGTGATAAAGATTATATTATTTTCATACATATATTAAGTTATAGCTCGAAGACAAAAGTTACCTTTTTATGCATTTTAAATGATTACTATAATGTCAACGCAATTATAATATTGCAAGAAACAAGGAATCTATGAAGAAATTAAATAAATAAAGGTTGAAAACAAAAATCAAGAATAGAATTGGGTTGAGTACTCTCCCTCTCTCTCTCCCCCCTTTTATCGCCATCTCTCGTCATTGCATTGATCTTGTAGTTTTTTAGAAAAATATCATTGTTAGCGAAATAGGATTCCCTCTCATTTCTAATATCAAACCCTAACACTTAGGATTAATTGATTCTATACTCTCGCACTTGCTACCTAAATTCTTGTTCTTGAGGAATCATCTCTTTTTTTTCGAGGAAATTAAGCTCATTTTATCCAACATCCTCAAAAATTTACTGTTGGATTGCTGGGTGGGTCAAAATAAAACCCTAGCACAAATTGCGGGCTCCTGCTGACGTTTTGATCTGCCATCGTCGAGTTTCGCTCGTGGCAGTGAATTCAGGCCGTATTATGGCGGAAATTGGCGGGGAGTGAAATTGTGATTGCATTCTGGAGGTAAATTGGGGAATTATGGAGATCTGTTCGTTAATTCTGTTTGGCCGGGACATTGTTGAGAGATTGGATTGGAAAAAGGGGTTTTGGATCCGATCAGGGATGAGACAGCGCCAATAGGATGGCGCTGTTCAGAAGGTTCTTCTACCGGAAGCCGCCGGATCGGCTTCTGGAAATCTCTGAGAGGGTCTACGGTACGCTTTGAGCTGGATTCTATTGTTTAGTTAAGAGTTTGCTCGCTTTTCAGCATTCAAAATTCTTGAATTGTAATGACATTGCAGTGAAGATTTTTTCTATGGTGATATTTTAATTGAGGCCCAACTTTTACAAGATTTTTGCTCTGAGGCTACGTGTATCAGATAACTGTTTCTTGGATGCTGCCCCTAAATTTTAAAATTTTTATGTACTCAGATGGAATGATGAAGTTGATATTTAATACTGTTATAGGTAATAACATGTTGCTATGTAATTCCAAACTTTGTCTTTTGAGTTTATCCTTCATTTCCTGGGAGGATATAGGTGTAACTTTGAAGTACAATACAGTGTTATACCACAACAATGTTGAAATGGATATTTCAGTATGGTGAAATGCTAAAAAATTATGTAAGATTGCATGATATCATAATTAATTTAATCTTGGATAGCCAAATCACATTTCCTCCGTCATCCATGAAAGTTTCTTTCTTTTGAATTGTACACTTCAATGAGATATCATTAGCATGTTGCAAGCAATTACATATTGGTGCTTTTGCATAATGTAGTTGTTGTATGAGCTTCAAATGGTATTATCTATTTGATGATTTAAATCGCGAATAGAAAATCCATGATTATGCCATTTATTTATTTCACAATTCTCAATGCAGTGTTTGATTGCTCCTTCTCCACTGATGTTCTTGATGAGGATGAGTACAAGAAATACATGAACGGGGTTGTAGCTCAGCTACAAGATCACTACCCTGATGCCGCTTTCATGTTTTTCAATTTCAAAGAAGGGGATAGCAGGAGCCACTTATCCAATCTTTTATCTCAGTATAACATGACACTCACGGAATACCCTCTGCAGTATGAAAGGTGTCCACTGTTACCCCTGGAGATGATCCACCACTTCTTGCAATCAAGTGACAACTGGTTGTCCTCTGAGGGTCAACAACATATACTATTAATGCTTTGTGAAAGGGGAGGATGGCCAGTGCTAGCATTTATGCTAGCTGGCCTTCTTCTTTATAGAAAACAGTTTACTGGTGAGCAGAAGACCCTTGAGATGGTATACAAACAAGCCCCCCGGGAACTTCTTTGTCTTTTGACTTCTTTGAATCCACAACCATCTCAGCTCAGGTATCTTCAGTACATCACTAGAAGAAGCTTTCAGCTGGATTGGCCATCACCAGATACACCTCTGCTCTTGGATATAGTAACACTAAGAGTCCTTCCTCTATATGATGATGGAAAAGGATGTCGACCCGTACTACGAGTATATGGTCATGACTCTTCTGCCAATACAAGTTCAAGGCTTTTGTTTTCATCTTCTACAGAGACAAAACAAATACCTTACTATCAACAGGTGATAACATATTCCTTATATATATATATATTTTATATTAGTAATATCATATTCTCAATCATCAAGTTATATTGGGATTTCCACTTCATGTGATCTCTTGGGTTCAGGGTTTGGTGATGATGATGATTTGTGGCTGCAGGAAAAATGTGCTCCGGTAAATATCGATATTCATTGCCGTGTTCAAGGAGATGTTGTCCTTGAATGCATCCATTTGGAGGATGATCTAGTGAGTGAGAAAATGATTTTTCGAACTATGTTCCACACAGAATTTATTCAATCAAATGCTTTGATGCTCACTCGTGATGAAGTTGATGTTCTTTGGGATGCAATGGACCTTTTTTCAATGGAGTTTAGAGCAGAGGTAAGAATTTGTATTATTTGCCCCAACTTTCTCAATTTTAGGAACTTTACTGGTCATAAAACCTACTATGTTGTGTCAGGTACTTTTCTCAGATGCAAATTCTCTCCCGTCTATCATCACTACAATAGATGCAAGCGAAGGTGATAGTGAAACAGAAGTTGTGTCACCAGATGAATATTTTGAGGCAGAAGAGATTTTTAGCAGCTTTATTGAAGGGGAGGATAGTAAAAGGAAATCTGATAATCATACAAACCAATTTAGTGTCCACGTTGAAGAAAATCATCATGATAGTGTCTTGGTAGAGGATTTGGAACATCATGCATTTGAAGAAAGTGGTATAAACGAGGCCAGTCGCATGCATGATAGCTTGGTGGAACCAAATGGGGAAGTCCAATTAGAGTCAAAGTATGTGTTTGATGAGGTGGTCACTAATCGAAAAACATTATCTGAAAATGATGACATATGCAACAAGTCTGAAAAAGAGGACAATAAAGAGGACTTTAATAATAATGAAATTCGAGTAGTTGATGGAAGTCAACTTGGTGCGGCCTTGGAGAATGATTTAGATCATCATGCATTTCAAGACTTTGCTGTAGATGAGGCTAGTAGTAGACATGGCAACACGGTGGGTCTTACTAGTAACTTGTTGAAGAATGAAGAAGGCCAATTAGAGTCGAGGTATGTGTTTGCTGAGGTGCCCACTGATGCAAAAACCTTATCTGAAAATGTTGGTACATACAAAAGAGCAGATAATGGGGGGGAATTTGATGACCAGGCAATTCAAGTTAGCAATGATGTTGAAAGTCATCATGACATCATTTCGAAGGATCACTTTGAACACAATGCTTTTCACGAGAGTTATATAGATGAGGGAAGTCGCTTACATGGCAGCACGGTGGTCAATTGTAAGCTTGAGGATGATTTAGATCATCATGCATTTCAAGTTAGCAATAATGTGGGTGAAAGTCATCATTACATCATTTCGAAGGATCATTTGGAACACAATGCTTTTCACGAGAGTGATACAGATGAGGCAAGTCGCTTACATGGCAACACGATGGTCAATTGTCAACTTGGCAACACGGTGGGCTTTACTAGTAACTCGTTGAAGAATGAAGAAGGCCAATTAGAGTCGAGGTATGTGTTTGCTGAGGTACCCACCGATGCAAAAACCTTATCTGAAAATGTTGCTACATACAAAAAAGCAGATAATGGGGGGGAATTTGATGACCAGACATTTCAAGTCAGCAATGATGTTGTTGAAAGTCATCATGACATCATTTCGAAGGATCACTTGGAACACAATGCTTTTCACGTGAGTTATATAGATGAGGCAAGTCGCTTACATGGCAGCACGGTGGTCAATTGTAAACATGAGGATGATTTAGATCATCATGCATTTCAAGTTAGCAATAATGTGGGTGAAAGTCATCATTACATCATTTCCAAGGATCATTTGGAACATAATGCTTTTCACGAGAGTGATACAGATGAGGCAAGTCGCTTACATGGCAATATGATGGTCAATTGTAAACTTGGCAACACGGTGGGCTTTACTAGTAACTCGTTGAAGAATGAAGAAGGCCGATTAGAGTCGAGGTATGTGTTTGCTGAGGTGCCCACTGATATAAAAACCTTATCTGAAAATGTTGGTACATACAAAAAAACAGATAATGGGGGGAAATTTGATTACCAGACAATTCAAGTTAGAAATGATGTTGAAAGTCATCATGACATCGTTTCGAAGGATCATTTGGAACACAATGCTTTTCACGAGAGTTATACAGATGACGCAAGTTGCTTACATGGCAGCACGATCATCAATTGGAAACTTGAGGATGATTTAGATCATGCATTTCAAGTTAGCAATAATGTTGGTGAAAGTCATCATGACATCATTTCGAAGGATCATTTGGAACACAATGCTTTTCACGAGAGTGATACGGATGAGGCAAGTCGCTTACATGGCAGCACGATGGTCAGTTGTAAACTTGAGGCCAGTTGTAAACTTGGCAACACGGTGGGCCTTACCAGTAACTCGTTGAAGAATAAAGAAGGCCAATTAGAGCCGAGGTATGTGTTTGCTGAGGTGCCCACTGATGCAAAAACCTTATCTGAAAATGTTGGTACATTCAAAAAAGCAGATAATGATGGGGAGTCAGATGACCAGACAATTCAAGTTAGCAATGATGTTGTTGAAAGACATCATGACATCACTTCGAAGGATCATTTGGAACACAATGCTTTTCAAGAGAGTGATATAGATGCGACAAGTCCCTTACATGGCAACACGGTGGTCCCTGCTAGTAGCTTCTTGCAAAATGGGGAAGTCCAATTAGGGTTGGGGTATGTGTTTGCTGATGTTGTCACTGATGTAAAAACCTTGTCCGAAGGTGATGGTACATGCATCAAGTCTAAAACAGAGGACTATAACCAAAGTGAGGAGATGCCTCAATTGATGAAAACTGAAAAGGAAGGTTCAAAAGAGACGCTTGTTGCTACTAATAATGAGGTAAAGTTGGATGCAAATCTTTCAATTGACCATAAGAAGCAACTAGTTTCCATGTCAAGATTTGATCCGGATGCAATTGTTACTAATAGAAAAACTAAGCCGCAAGACTTGCATATGGCTAGACTAGCTAAGCCAAATGCTATTTCTAGGAGGATTCCTTCTAATAAAGCTACAAATTCTATTCATGCATTATATCCTCGGTCCAGGCATAACAGTTCTCCATCAATATTAGCTCTTGGCAATGATTCTATGTCTGGGGAAAGAAATAAGCCCCATTCTATTCCTCTAGCTTCAGAATCTAGAGCAATAACTGATAGAACCTCAACATCCCACTTTCATAAGCACACTGCTTCTCCATCGTCATTGGACTTATCAGCTATTTCTTTCCCAAATTCTCACTTAAAAACCATAGTACAAGAGGACAACAAACATAGTCGTGCTTCAACCAAACCTATATCTCCCTCTCCTTTTACTCATCGGTTGCCTCGCTCACAATCCTTGCCAAACAAACAAGCTTTACCGCGTACATCAATTCCTCGTGAGAAAGAACTTAAGTGTCCTACTATGCGACCACCTTCGACCCTATCCCCACATCCGCCCTCTCCGCTGTTGTCTTCTTTGCCTTCGGCTCCTAACCTTCCCCCTACAACTCTATCTCCACCTCCTTTACTTTCTCGTACTGTTCTCCCTTATCCTCCTCCCTCTATGGCTTTATTTCCTACTCCTCCATCTATATCTCAACCTTCATCTACTGCTTCATCCTTTATGCCTATGCTTTCTCCTCGTACACCTCTTACACTTTCGCTTCCGCCTCTTTCTCCACTATCTCCGTCTTCACCCACTACAATTATGCTTCAGTATCCATCACCTTCTTCTCTTACACCTCCGCATCCATCCTCTTCATCTACTAATACATCCACTTATTTTCTTACAAGTTCGCTACCACCACAGTCCCCATCTTCATTGTTGCCACTTCTATCTTTTGAGAATACTACAACTTTGGAGTCATTATCTTCTTCTTTTCGTCCTCTCCCTTCCACTCCTCCCTCATTTTCCACCAATGCTAGCATAGACACAAATACACAAGGAATTCCACATCCTCCTCCATCACCCACATCTTGTGCTGGTAGAGTTATCCCACCCCCTCCTCCACCTCCACCTCCACCTCCACCACCCCCTTGGTGTCCTGTGTATTTAGTGGTATCAAATTCTCCAACTGCATCTCGATTTCCACTTTCTTTGCATGCTGCTCCTTTTTCATCTACACCTCCCAACCCTGGATATTTTTATTTTCCTTCACATTTTGCTCAACCCCTATCTCCCATGGGTGGTGTTCTACCACCAACTTTACCTTTTGTTGGTGGTGCTCCACCAACATCAATGCTTTCATATATTTCATCAATGTCACAACCCCCTATATTTGGTACACCTACACCACTCCCGTCCAATACTCCATCTACAGTGCCTTTTCCATGTTCATTTCCATCTTCTGTGAGTGTGAGTGGTGTTACAGAAACTCCATCCCTACCGCCTCTAAATGTTGCTTCTCCACCTCTGCAGCCTCCACTTGCCTCTCCCCGTCCCGCCCCACGCCCACTCACAACCCATTCATCAGAAATACTCCCTCCGCTAACCCCTCACAAATCCAATGCTCCAACACCACCACCACCACCTCCTCCATCTTCTCGTGGTGATGCAATGCCCCCACCACCTTTAATGCATGGGGACCCATCACACCCACCTAGTTGCCCTCCTCCACCCCCTCTGCCTTCTCAAGGAGCTCCACCACCGCCACCTCCACCCATGGGTGGTGCCCCACCTCCACCACCTCCAGCTATGGGAGGAGCCGCACCTCCACCTCCTCCTCCTATGGGTCATGTACCTGGACCGCCAGCACCTCCAGGGCCATCAGGAGGTCCACCACCACCTCCAGGGCCACGAGGAGGTCCACCACCCCCACCTGGAGCAGGTAGAGGGGTGTCTGCTGGTAGGGGATCGGCACGCCCTGCAGTGAAAAGATCTACATTAAGGCCACTTCATTGGAGCAAGGTGAGCCGTGCAATAAAAGGAAGCTTGTGGGAAGAATTCCAGAAGCAAGGAGCTGCTGAAGTGTATTACTCTTCCCTCTAGCTCTAGTGCATAGATTTTGATTTCAACTGTATGAAATATGTTTCTATTTCCTTGCTTGGAATTCTTATGCTTGAACTAAATATTTATCCATGTGCATGGATTTTAAATGAATTTATCTTTTACGTTTTGTTTTCCTATTTATTCCTTGAAGTTACTAATTTATTTTCCTCTAATTCTAGTGCAACAGAATTTGATGTGAAAGAAATTGAGACTCTTTTCTCTGCAGCAGCCCCAAACAAAGATAGTGCAGGAGGCAAAGGTGGAGCCAAGAAGGCTGCAGCTAAGCCTACCAAAGTCCAGCTGGTAATGTTTTGGGGGTACATTTTTCAAAATATTTAAAATTTCTCAGAAACTAAAGAACAATGAAATATGAATTTATACTCGTCACACACACTGCGACAATTTAGTTCGGGTGAACAAGAAAATAATTTGTTTTTATATGATGGTCGTCTCTGAGGCTACACATCCTATTATGTAGATTGACTTGAAGAGGGCTTATAACGTTGAAATCATGCTTACAAAAGTGAAAATGCCACTTCCTGACATGATGGTAAGCTAAGATAGTGCATCTTTTCTGTAATTGTCTTACTGCAGTTTAATGTGCTTGATAAGCCTCTAGAATTGCTTTTAGTTTTAATCCTTGCATATGCATATGTTTCCATTCTACTATTTAATGACGGACTGGTATGCTGACTGTAGATATGAATATTTCTCCGTCTGGAAAACCCTGTTGAGAAAAATAGAGGTAAAAAAGTAAGATATGCTAGTAACCATACATATGGTTTCTTCACTTTCCAGCTGTTGTATCAGAATTTGTTAGCTGAAACAGGCTTGATCATTTAGAAATGGAAAGTAATAATAATAATAGAACTGCAGGCCTGTCATATCTTACTTTGGAGGTGTGGCATATGGCATAAAATACAACAATATTCTGGTGAAATTCCCCATTACAGCAAGAACAAGATCATTTTTTAGAATGTGACCAATTGAAGAAAACCTTTTAGTTGTGTTGAAAAGATGATATTTTAGTAAAACGGACTGGCTAAATTCCTCATTTTCCAATTGTAGTTTAAGAATTTATAACCATGATTGGCTTTATCTTTTGTACATGAAAAATGTTTTCCATAAAACTGCTTGCCTGAACTTCTTTCTTCACGACCATGCATCATTGATTGCATATTAGTACATTCAAGTGGAAGTTCAGAGTACTGCAAAACAATTAGTTTATGGTCAGGCTAGGCAATTATGTGTTACATAACTATTATTATTAATATTGATTCAAAGCTGCTCACCTGGAACCAGTTGAAGCTCAATCCTATATGCTTACATGTCAGGCATTGCATGATGAAATGTCTACACATTTTTCCTGTCATGGTAATTAGTTGTCATGGTCAGATTTTATTTATTTTATTCCATCCGGTTCCCTGAATTGGTTTGTCGTTACATATCTTTGTTCATTTCCTGTTTTCAATTTTCTTTTGACAGTATGGATGATTTGCTTTGACAGGCTGCTGCACTTGCACTGGATGACACAATTCTTGATGCTGATCAAGTAGAAAATCTCATAAAGTTTTGTCCGAAAAAGGAAGAGATGGAGCTTCTCAAGGTGAAACTTCAACAGACAACAAATTGTTTCATTTATTTAACAATATGCAATAACTGTGCTTTCAAGTGATTTAATAAGTCATCACATTAATTTATTTAGCATTACTTCTTTTAGGGATACACAGGTGACCATGAGGATTTGGGAAAGTGTGAACAGGTATGTGAACTGGATCGTAACTTTCACTATTGTACTATTTTTTTTCGTTTCTGATGTAATATATATGTGAATGCAGATATCCTTGCATTAATAGAATAACAGGTTACTAATCCAATAGGTTGACGAGTAGCCAGTTAAGATGGAATTATATCATGCACTCTAAAGAGATCAACTGTGCCACTAGTTTTTTTGTGATGAAATTTAGTTGTTTGCATGTAAGCAAATTGAACAATGGCCTAGTTAGGTGGAAGATGTGATTACTGCACCAATTGTGTAATCAGTCTCAGGGTTTAATGTGTCTAATGTCAAAGTGCTTTTGTTTGCGTGCCAAGTATGAAAAATCAATATAATAAATCCAATGTCTTAGCTCTGAATTTCTGAAATGATCTAAAAACCAAGAAAGGTAAGCAGTTTTTGTATCTTCTGCATCCATATGATCATATCGAGGTTAAGGTGCAAATTTATCCCAAATTACTTACCATGACAAGTGGATCTCTCTTGGATCTTTCTTTTGGCCTAAAAATAATATCTGTGACTAACATGCCCATCTAGCTAATGTCCGCTAAGGTTAAGATTCTCCTTTTTTCGCAATTTCTCGTTCTCAGACCTACTAAAGGCTCATTGCGGTCATTCTAGTTCGAAGAGCTGAAGCTAGTGTAGCCATGCATGAACTTGCTGTTTATGCCTGTGGCTCAAATCTAAAGTAAAATTTTATAAAGCATTTTTTAGCCTTGAAATCATCAAACCCCTTTCATTTTATTTTATTAATATTATTGCCTTAAAAATGTCTTCCTTAAGTGTGTGTCACCTATCGAAAATATAAGACCATTTCCAGGAAGCCCATATTATAAAAATTGAAGTGTATGCATTTTATCTGAAGCACTATGAAAGAAAAAAATTCTATTGAAGTCCTTCTGAAATACTCAACACAGTACTTCTTGCTTCTTCATAGTATGTTTTATGTTCACTGAACGGAATATGAACATGAATTCTTTTTCATGGAACTAAATATAGGATAAACATTCTGATTTGACATTGTCATCTTATGTTGGCTTACAGAGCATGAGTGGCAGCTGGTAACCTTCATTCATTTTTAGCATTTATCATGTAGTTCAAGACTCGACCAATGTTGCCTATTGTTGGACAGGGAGAAAAAGATTTCTGAAGGTTCATTACTGGTATAAATTAGATCAGACTGCAGGTTGAGCTCAAGAAGTTTGGGGCCACACTTTTGAGTACTCAATATGCATCTTAATTTTATCCATAGCCTCAAGCGCACAAATGTAGAATGATAGATTTTCCCTGTAGAGACTTAGTAGGATGAGAAGACGTGATCTAATGCTAGGGTGATGAAAAGACTGACACTAAGGCTGGAATCCATATAGCTAAGAAAGGAACTAATGTATGTAGTCAATGTTAGTGCCAGCTACTTTAGAGGAAGGTGGCTGAGATCAGCAATCCGATTAGGAAAAAGTGGGACTGTGGTAGGTGATAGGAGACATGCTCTGGGCTAGATGATATAATAGGGTGGCCAAGGGGTTCATGTGCTATGCTTCTTCAACTTGATTTTTGGAAAACTAATGTTATTGCATTCCTATTTCTATTTCTCAAGAAGTGAATGCTGATTAGTCTGGAAGCTTATGTACGGGACATGCCTTCCATTATCCATATCCTCACAGAAAATGAGAGTAGAAACACGTGATGACCTGTGTTTTAATGGCTTGCCATCTAAAGGGATCTTTCCCCTCAAAGAAAAAAACTTAAGACCTAATTTGTAAGTGTTGGCTATATTTATGGTATAGATTATATCAAATAGTGTAGTGATTTTATTGTCTTTATTAGTTGATTTACTGCCTTGAATAGATAAGTCCTCTTAGTAGAAAGATGTGGTTTTGAGTTAATGAATGATACACAAAGATTTTCCTCATATATATTTCAATAAAGATGGTATCATCAGAGCTCAAATTATAGGGTTTCATGCATTTAGATTATAAGGTTACATAAATCTAGAGTTTTGTTGCAAAAATTATTGAAGGTGCAGAACTCTAATTTGGGAGCAAATTATTAGAAGGTCGAGAAAGGGCGGACTATCCATTTTAAATTCAAAACCTCATTAATTATCTTTTGTCCACCTGTGTACTTTTTGTATCAACATCGTCGGATGGATTGCTTTGGCATCTTTCTCGATTGGCTTTGCAAAATGGCCTTTCGAGCAAATCACTTGGCATCTTCCTTTTATCTAAAGCCCTATTGGTAGTGGTACGATACAAGGAATTCTGAAAGTTGTATGGAGCCCTTTCACATCATCGGCATGCTCTCTTCCAGCTAAAGAAAAAGAGGAAGACAAGGTTGGGCTAGTTTTTCAACCTCCATGGCTTCAAAGTCGAAAGAGTTTCTTCACTCATGTAGTGTGCGATCAACATCACATCGATGTTGGATTCGCTATGTACAAGTTGTTCTCCTATTTATTGTTTGGATCAACATCGAGTCGATGTTGTGTTTTGGTATAGATTGGACTTAAGATTTTTCTGCTTGGTTTCATTTTTTGTTGAGTAAGAAGGTTGTGTCATCTTGTGTTGCGCACTTGCGCTGCATATTTCTTCGAAAGGTGTTAGGATTGATTATCTATGTAACAAGTTAAAATCTATGCTCCTATTTGAGAGGGTCTTAGAATATAAGGCATATATTATATTAAATAGAGTAGTGATTTTATGATCTATAATAAGTTTATTTAATAGATGAGTCATCTTTGTATAATATGAGGTTTGAGTTGATGAATAATAATCATAGATTTTCCCACATGTTTTCGACAACAGTAAGCAATGGGATTTGACAATAATCTCATGACAAATGTCCTAGTTTTTCCATTTGAATCTCACAATTGAGCATATCTATGTGGTGTGGGGTTTAACTTAAGTTCGAGATGTGAAATGTGGCAAGCAATCAGGAACTAGCTGCTGTATTTGAAACTAGACAAATTTAGGAAGTTAATGTCTATAGATCGATAGTGATGCTGTGAATTTATTTTTAGCATCTTTTATTGAAACATGCTGTTTGCCATAGAAGTTAGTACACAAACATGCCTTCTATGGAAAAAGACATTTTCTGTGTGTGGAATGTAGTCTGACATTAAAGTTTACCAAATTCTGCCCACAGAGTTGTTTTTTGATGCATGATTGATGTTAATTATGATATTGTTAGTAAGTGATTAATCTACTCATAAGGTTAATTCTTTCAAGAAATCATGAATGTGATAGGTAAAAAATAGTTAACAATTATGTTTAGTTTCTCTTTCTGACTGTAGTTTCCCTTTTATTGAAAACTATTTCTTTTATGGGTTCATTTTGTTCCTCATATTTTTTCATGTTTTAGTTTTTCTTGGAGCTGATGAAGGCACCACGTGTGGAAACTAAATTGAGGGTTTTCCTTTTCAAGATTCAGTTCAACTCTCAGGTTTGCTTGATGCTAACAAATTTCTGAGAACTACTTATGCATGTGAGATTTCTAATTTTTTTAATTTTCTGTTTATCCCAGCTTTATGATTTCAGAAAAAGCTTAAAAATTATGAAGTCTGCATGTGATGAGGTACATAAATGGGTTCTAATAAGTGACAGGGTGTTTGTATCTTTACTTGGATGCCTTATATCTTCCTCATGTTTCAGGTGCGGAACTCAGTCAAACTGAAAGATATTCTGAAGAAAATATTATATCTTGGAAATACATTGAATGAGGGAACCGCCAGAGGTATGCACTTCTAATGAGAACATACTAAACTACTATCTGAAATGAACTGGGATTGGAATCCATGCACTCTTTGCCAGAACCAAGATATCTTACGGAGAAATATAGGGAGGTCAAGGTAGATTTGGGATCTTGAATCTGAAAAACTGATTTTTATACTTGAATGGTTACAAAGCTGACACTAAGCAGTGTCAGAGCTTAGATTTCTTCAGGAGAAATCTAAGACAATGTAGGGAAAGATTTTTATGGGAAACTTACATCTTGAAATCTGATTTTGTTCTTCAATGGTTACAAAGATGATGCCAGTACTCATGTTAAACCAGTTCTAAAATTTAATTTTCTAGACAAATCTCAAAAATTAGCTTCTTCTATATCCTAGATGGCCGTAAAACTAGCACGACTCTCTAGTCTTTAAAATAACTATTTAACCACACAACATTAATTCACAGAACCTTATGAGCGCGTCTTGCCAATGACCGAGAGGTCATGGGTTCGAGATACCTTGGGATATCTGGGTGTGTGAATTTTAAATTAATGCATTCTATTTCAAATAAAAACAAAGAACCTTTTGAAAGGATCTGGATCACATCAAGAGTTTGAGATAAGAATTGATAACTTGTAAGTTTTGGTTCCTATTTTTGTTTAAATTTTACCAATCAGTAAATTTAGGACATAGGGTGTACTTTTACGAGGCTTAATTTGACTTTTGAATTTTGGTTTTGCTTCTTGCAGAGTATATTCAAATTTTAATGTGCTAAAAAAAACTCCTTATGTCATTCAGGTGCTGCTGTTGGATACAAATTGGACAGTCTTTCAAAACTAACGGATACACGTTCAACCACTAGCAGGATGACACTTATGCATTATCTTTGCAGGGTATCTGCTCATATCCTTTTTTACCTATTCTGTCTGTTTTATCTCATTATTGGACTTTCCTGCAAGAGATTTTTTGACATGGAGAAGTTCGAATTTAGATTTCTGTTATTTCTGGTGCTCATTGCACCACATTCTAATTCAGGATTAATCAGAACAGTAACACTGCTGACAGTTGCATGTCTTAAAATTGCGGTCTGCTAATTTCCAATCCGAGGATAAATCACTGTACAACAATTAGTGCAGTACAGTGCAAAAATAATATTAATCGATCCTCAGTGACTAATGTATGAAATATCCTATATACTATAACATAGTTTTTCGAATTATTGCTTTAGCAAATCAGCAATGGAATAGTTATTATCCTAGGCAAAAATTAATTAAAAGCAAGAATTAAAACGGGATCAAATTCAAATTAACAAAGCATAGACTTAATTATTAGCTTCCTTGATTGGGCAAGCACAAAGTAGATCACTAAAAGCCTAGCCTATCTTCCATCAGTGTCTAGAACCATTTTAATGGCTTCTTTAAAACATCAGATTTTTATTCCTTTGATTAATTTCTTTCTTCTCGGACAATTCTGTAATCATATTATGAATTCATACATATTCTGTTATTAACTATCACTTATATGGTCTGAAGTTAAATAACTAGCAACCTAAATTAGTGATCAACCAAATTCATATTTAGAATTAAACAAGGAAACTCATAAATCTTTAATATGAGGGTGATTTAATTAACTAAACATATGTATGTATTTAAGATAGTAATTATCACCCTAGAATCTATTATTAATTTAGCTACTCATAATTGCAAAATTTAGAGACTTAATTAAAGAACACATAAAACTAAACTACATTAAATAAAAAGCAAGAAGAAGAAGAAGAATCGGATCCAAGTTCATAATGTTTGAAAGAATTTTTCTTCTGCAACTCCAATGTGAATAAGAAGAGAGAAAGCTAGAAACTTAAATTCAAGAAAGTGTATAAAGTGTACAATTTTCGTGACTTAGTGCATATATATACTGTGGAGGGATTAGGTAAGTGAATACAAGGTCAAAAAGCCCAAATCTGCAGGAACTCACAACTGTTTCTTACTTTACCTTTTTTCATTCGTTTCATCCTACAAAACCTACAAAACGTCACCATCCAAAGCATAACATACGCCAAGACACAATGGTGCATATAAACTCTAAAGAAATACAATAAATCCTATGAGAGCGAACCTAAAAACATTATCGATAAGTGAGCAAAATATGAACTTATCATGCACCAGCTGAATGACTAGGCCTGGCAATGCACAATGTTGATAAGAACAAGTTTTCACTGCCTTAGACTAGTACTCTAGGTTTTAGGAAATGAAGCTCCTTTTGTGTCAAGGCAGGGATTGGTAGCAATAGTATAATGTTGCTACACTAAGTAATTTTTTCCCCTAAGAAATTATGCTTTGTTTCCGGTAAAACAACCCAAGTATTACCTTATCCTGAAGGAGATTGTGGAAATCCCCCTAAATAAAGTGATGCACAACCACTTGGTGCATAAGATGTTTTCATGTTCCATTTGCCCTTAAGGATTGAAGTTTTAGGTATTGTTGTTCCCAACTTCCATAGTATTCCATCCGGTAAACTGGATCTGGTGTTCCTTAAATATGTTTCATCTTCTAGCTGTTATATTGTTGCTACCTTTTTTTTATAGTTCTTTAATTAATGTTTGCTAATCAATCTTACTAGACTCTTAGTTCATTGTTTAAAGATACGTGACAAAAATTCAAAGATTGAAATAAGTGATGATTCTGGAACAAAGGATCCCATCTGTCGCTTCCATTATTTCGCAACTTTGACTTTGTGATACAAATTAGCCAAACCTTTTTAACGACCACATTTACTCTCCATTGAAAGCTGCACTTGCAATTGCTTTTCGTTGATGTGGCTGTTTGCTAGAACATTCTTTCAATCGAAAATATTCAGGATATCTTATTCTCTTCCTTGGTCCTTCTGTTTTTTTGTTTTCAGGCCCTTGCTGCTAGGAATCCAGATCTTCTGGACTTTCACAAGGATCTTGTTAGCCTGGAAGCATCCACAAAGGTTCATATCTCAACTACACTTCTAGGTTACAGTAGTTTAACTGTATCACATAATCGTTTCTCTCAGATTCAACTAAAAGCTCTGGCGGAGGAAATGCAATCTATTTCCAAGGGTTTAGAAAAGGTGAAGCAGGAACTGACTGCTTCGGCAGAGGATGGTCCTGTATCCGAAACTTTTCACAAGGTATCAGTTCCGGCTTCTATGGTTTGGAAAATATTACTGATGGAATAAATTTTTTAGCCTTGCAGCATGTTGTATTTATCAACACAATTTTCTTAGCATAGAAAACTTTAACCTCTTCTTTTCTCAATTCTCATTTCTGGTAATTTTCATCTTGCTGTGCTTGCCAGACATTGGCGCATTTTGTTGTTTCTGCTGAGACTGAAGTGGCCGATGTGATGAGCTTATATTCTGCTGTGGTAATCTAAATTTTCACGTATTTGTATTTGTATTTGTTTTCCTTATTACTGGGGTTATTCACTGTTGAGCTATTCGTAGGCAAAAGATGCTGAAGCAGTGACTCTATATTTCGGTGAAGATCCTGCACGAGTCCCCGCCGAGCAAGGTAATTTGACATCATCTGTTCTTCTTGAGTGATATTGACATTTCAGATTATTGATCAGTGTCTTTTCATGTATCCAGTTACTGCAACGCTCTTAAACTTTGTGAGGTTATTCCAGTCAGCTTGCGAAGAAAATATTAAGCTGGCTGAACTAGAAAAGAAGAAAGCTCAGAAGGAGGCTGAAGCGATTGCAGCAACCGTGGCAGAGAATTCGTAAAAGGAAAGAAATACAACAAAGAAAGAAGAGAATAATTGAGTTGTTTATCGTTTCACAAGGGTCGAGCTTGCATTGGGTTAAGACTGTTGCCCTCAAACATTGCTGGATTGGCCAGCAAAAGCGCCGGTTTTGTCCGGTTATACGAAAATGGAGTCGGAGGGTGCTGTCGAGGCTTTGCAATATGGAAGGGTTGCAAATGAGGCAGTTAAGAAGAGTTAATGGCTCTTTCCAGCTGCTTTGGATGCCGCAGGCAGCTGATTCGCAAGTCTCGGGGATGTGTACTTATTGGAGGAGGGCTTCTTTGCAGACCCAAGTTATGAGAGCCCTCGTATCGATCTCGAGGTAAATTTTACGTGCTGGATTGATGGAGCCGGTGTACGTCGAAGCAAGGTTCACCGGTTTCTGTCAATCCAGCCCGCACTGCACCCTCATCGGCTGCATGAGGATATCTCGGAACCATGATGTTCCACGGCACGATGTACAGAGAACTAACACTATAGTTAGACTAACACTGATTCTTTGTTGTATCATAGAAACTGGTTTGGTTCCTCATTCTAGTGGAAGAACCTTCCCAGAAATTTTGTTGTACAGAGAAAATAGGCAGGAATTTCAGGTATTCTCATATGATTTCAATAGATTAAAAAGCATTCTTTGTATGTATAGTTAGTTGGAACTGATGAATTGTATATTTATGATTACAAAATCATATTGAATTTAATCAAGATTTGGGCAAACAAATTGCACTTCTCTAAACCTGCTCCAAGATGACCAGAGTTATCTTTACTGAAACGATAAGCAAAGCTGCATAATAGAGGTCGTCAATTGTGATATGGGTTATATTTTGTGCCTATTCGGTAACCCATTCTGTTGTAAAAATTCAATTAGGCATTAGGTCTGTTGTAAAAATGGGATTAGGCATTAGGTGGTTTCTACCCAACCTGAAAATTATAAAATTGGATCAGCTAGGAATTTTTTGGGTTGTTCCGTTTCTAGGTGGGTTGGGCTAACTTGGCCTCTGCTTAGTTAGCCCATACACTATTTTTAAAAAAAAAATACACAGTAACCAATATTTGTGAGTGTAGTAAAATTAATATTTTATTAGTTAGTGTAAAAAAGTTTACAATTTTAGGAAATGAGAATAATAAATGAGATAGATCGAAAAGGAAAGTGAGACTAATAAATTAGGACGGAGGGAGTAATAATTAAAATTTATTTAATTTTATTTTTTGTTTATTCATATTTAAGCGTTCAAAACAAGAAATTATTTACATCTAGATCAA
The DNA here is from genome assembly GCA_026898455.1 of Plectranthus barbatus. Classification (NCBI taxonomy): domain Eukaryota; kingdom Viridiplantae; phylum Streptophyta; class Magnoliopsida; order Lamiales; family Lamiaceae; genus Plectranthus; species Plectranthus barbatus. The sequence goes on along the minus strand of JAPKLW010001919.1, from coordinate 1,016 downwards.
ACATCTAACTAGTGCCTAGCAAATTATACAATCATGGTAAAATATTTGAACCATTTTCACTTAATTCTTGCAGATATCCATTCACCCCAAACTCAATATTATATAAATATCACTACTATGTTTGTTCAGTTTCTATTCTCTATTTCAAAAAGCATGAATCCCTTTCAATGGGAGGTTCACTTCGATGGAACGCGACTTTTGAATAGTATAAAACGATTGAGACGCTGATGAATTTGAATTACACATGCAGTCCCGATTTATTTTTTATTTTTATTTTTCCAAAAAAGAAATTAGATGATGATCAAATTGGCTCCATCTCCTCCACTAGAGCACATCAGCTGCTGTGGAACCACATATCATGCTACACTTTTGCAGGTCAAAACCCACGTGACATGAAACATTATTTGCAAAGAGATTGAAGAAGACAAAACATATAATGATAAATGATAATGTTAGTGAAGAATATACAAGAGAAGTGCATTATTATTTGGGATTTTTTATTTTTTTTGTGAGTCAGTCGGACCCAAGACTCGATCAATAACATCACCACCATTTCATTCAATCCAAAATTATGCATGTGATATGTCAACAATTTCGATCATGATATATCGGCTATTGAATCCTTGATCTAATTGACCTGAAACGAGCTGTCATATATATCATTCATGGATAAGTGGATGAAGTAACTATTTGATTTCATGATTTGTTTGCATCATGGTCCAATAGAGAGAGGGGAAGGTCTACAATCTGGTTAAGTTGTGTATCTATCACACACATTGCATGGAAGGGCTGCTGACTTCAAAGTGAGATTTTCCCTACTCTTTAAGGCAACCCAATTTTTTAAGATTTTTTTTTTGGAATAGCCAAATTGGTTAAAATACATATCGATTTAATTTGACCACTTTTATGTATATTTTTCGAATTTAGCCAAAAGTACATTTGACAGATTTTTGTAGGCTTTTGTCATAACTTTTCAAGTGATTTTGAATTTTCGATGTCGGAATAATATATATATA
>JAPKLW010001918.1:118872-135753 GCA_026898455.1 Plectranthus barbatus | reverse complement strand
AATGTAACGTGGCCCCAAATTGGGAAGGCCAGTTGGGGGCGTTACATATTCACAAATCACTTCCCACTACCTTTTGTAGACCAAAAGTTAGATAGACTGGCAGGCCAGGAGTATTACTATTTCTTGGATGGATACTCTGGATATCACCAGATTGTAATAGCTCCAGAGCATCAAGGCTTGACTACATTCAGCTGTCCTTATGGGACATTTGCTTTCAGAAGAATGACATTTGGGCTCTGCCATGCTCCAGCAACTTTCCAGCGTTGCATGACTTCTATCTTTACAAAAATGATTGAGAATGGACTCGAGATCTTCATGGATGACTTTTCAGTGTTTGGAAAGGATTTCAGTACCTGTTTGAGAAATCTAGAGAATGTGTTGCAACTTTGTGAAAAAACTCAACTGGTCTTAAACTGGGAGAAATGTTGTTTCATGGTGCAACAAGGAGTTGTACTAGGGCATAAAATTTCCGGTAAAGGTATTGGGGTGGACCCTACTAAGATAGAAGTGATTGATAAAATGCCCACTCCAAATTCAGTGAAGGCAATCAGAAGCTTTCTAGGACATGTTGGTTTTTACAGAAGATTTGTTAAGGATTTGTCCAAGATAGCCATGGCATTATCAGAATTGTTGGAGCAGGAGAGGAAATTTAATTTCAGTGATGATTGTATGAAAGCATTCACAAGATTGAAGGCAGCATTGGTGACAGCCCTTGTGATGTAGCCACCAAACTGGAATGAACCCTTTGAACTAATGTGTGATGCAAGCAATTTTACTGTAGGAGCAGTTTTGGGGCAGAGAAAGGACAAGATCTTCAGATCCATTTACTATGCTAGCAAAACAATGGATGGAGCTCAAAGGAATTACACTACCATAGAGAAGGAATTGTTGGAAGTTTTTTTTGCCTTTGATAAGTTTACAGTATTCACATATCACTCTCCAATCAAGTATCTGATGGCTAAGAAGGATGCTTAACCCAGACTGATCAGATGTATACTCTTATTGTAAGAATTTGATTTGGAAATTAAAGACAAAAAGGGAACAGAAAATCAAGTTGCAGACCATCTGTCGAGGTTAGAAAATCCCTTTGGAGTAGATGACACAATTCAAATCAATGTTGATTTTCCAGATGAGCAACTGATGGCATGCAAGGAAGATGTGTAGGGTTTTACCGTGAACCGAATCACCAAAACCAAAATGAACCGGATCGATTTATGGATATTGCTCATTATTAATATTCACAAAAACCTAGCATGCTCCTATGAATTTAATACATATCGTGGATTGAGGAATTACCGTTATTCCGTCGTGTCTGAACCAATCTTTTGCGTTTGAATTTCCAATTTGAAATCAACCACGCAATCCGATTTAATCTGCGGAAACAGAAATTAGAGATCTAATTTCTAGATTAAAATCGAAAACAAAAGGGAAGAAAGAAAGAAATTTGTTCTCCAGATTAGATCTTCAGATCTGTATCCCGGTGCTGATCAGATCTACTACTGGTGAGGACTCCGTAGATCTGTGGCTTGAGCAGGACCAGAATCGAAATTCTCCTCCTCTGACAATGAAGTCGGCGCCTCTCTCTCTCTGCCCTAGGGTTTTGAATGATTTGAATAATCACAAAAGAGTGGCTAGGGTTTCCAGAGAGAATGGTCTATTTATAGACCCAGGGTTTTATCCCTAATGGGCTACTGGGTTCAATTCAGCACACTTATTTGGGCCAGACCTGGGACCTAATGCAAATAATAAAGTGGGCCTAAAAATTAATTAATTCCCATGTCCACAACCCAGGACATAATTAATTAATTAATATTAATTCTTTTTCACCACAGAATTAATACTGACCTACCCCTTTATTACCACGTTATGAGAACGGGTTGCATTAATTGAGAATCCCCATATTTAAGGTTACCGGACATCCATTAATTAATCGGAGCCTCTGACAAGATCTAACTACAATTAATTAATATCTTATTATTCCTGAGTAGTACCACTCAAACCTTATCATTCGTGCCTGAATTTAATCAGCCTGCAGGACTTTGGCACGATGAATGTTATTGAGCTCCTCAGGGAATGTCCGCATCCTATTACTCGGATATGGTTACCTAAACCCAGTCTCAGGTGGTACTACACGAACTGCTGTTACCCAAGATGCGGATATACGAACACGTTACTTAGGCTCTCCACCATGGCAAGTCAAAGCAACAGTCAACCCGTGCAAACCCCTGAACCTTCGTTAGGGTTTGGACTCAATCAATATAACGAGATCTTGTATTCGCTGATGTCAGACAGACGAATACATCTCACTGCGGTCCATCAATACGCCACCTCTGCGTACTAGCATGTCAAGTAACCAAGACATACTACTTATTCTGACAATACCGCAGCCATCCGGACAGACGTATCCTCATACGCTGTCTCGGCTGTGATCAGGTTTATGTCTCACTAGGTCAAGTGATCATACTGTCTTCTGCGATCTACAACACACCGTATGATCGTCCCTATCAGTGAGACAAGATGATACCATTGTTCATACATGTAAGATTGTTAACAGATAGGAGAAATAAACCGCTGTATTCTCATTATAATAAATGCTTTCAGTATACAAAACCCATCAAGATGCACCTTGGTTTGCAGACTTTGCAAACTATCTTGCTACTGGAAGGAAACCGTATGGGTTGCATGGGCAGCAGTTGAAGAAATTTTTGCATGATAAGTTTTATTACTGGGATGATCCAACTTTGTTTAGGTTAGGGCCTGATCAAATCTTGAGGAGATGTATACCAGAGAATAGGATTCCCTTCATTTTGAACGAATGTCATGCTTCAGCGTACGAAGGGCATTTTGGTGGCCAAAGGACAACAACTAAAGTTCTTCAGTCAGGATTTTATTGGCCAGGGATCTTTAAAGATTCGATTGAATTTGTCAAGAATTGTGATAGATGCCAAAGAGTAGGGAATCTACCAAGAATGTTATGCCATTGAACAACATTATTGTGGTAGAATTGTTTGATGTATGGGGTATGGAATTTATGGGACCATTCCCATCTTCTTTTGGGAATGAATATATCTTGTTGGTCGTGGATTATGTGTCCAGGTGGGTGGAAGCTAGTGCATGTGCTCACAATGATGCTGCAACAGTGATGAAATTTCTGCACAAGAATATCTTTACAAGATTTGGCTCCCCAAGGGCAATAATCAGTGATGAAGGTAACCATTTCATCAATAAAAGCTTATCTGCCATGCTCTCTAAGTACAACATCAACCATAAGGTTTCAACTGCATATCATCCACAAACCAATGGGTTGACTGAACTCTCAAACAAAGAAGTAAAAAGTGTATTGGAGAAAGTGGTGAATACCACTAGGAAAGATTGGTCCAAACACTTGGATGACACCTTGTGGGCTTACAGGACAACATACAAAACACCTTTGGAAATGTCCCCATATAGGTTGGTTTTTGGTAAGGCTTGCCACCTGCTTCTGGAATTGGAGCACAAAGCTTGTTGGGCAACTAGGAAGCTGAATTTTGATCCTAAAACAAGTGGGGAAAAGAAGATCTTTCAGTTGAATGAACTTGTGGAGCTAAGATTGCAGAGTTATGAGAATGCCAAGATTTACAAGGAAAAGGTGAAGAAATGACATGACAGCAAGATTGCAGGCATGACCTTGGAAGTAGGACAACAGGTTCTGCTCTTTAATAACAGACTAAGATTATTTCCTGGAAAGCTCAAATCAAGGTGGCCAGGGCCATTCACTGTGGTGAAAGTCTATCCCTATGGAGCTGTGGAACTGAAGAATGAAAGTACAGAGAATATCTTCAAAGTCAATGACCAGAGGGTGAAGCAATACTCTTGGAGGAAGCATGGAGAGAAGGAAGACTTCCACCCAAGTCCAAGAACTGTGATCCAGAGGTAACCTAAGTCATCATGAGTTATAGATGAAGTATGTGGTGATGACTTGGGAATTTTTTTTTAAGTACTACAGTTTTTTTAGTTGAATTTTACATTTATGCCTAGTTAAATTTATGTTTGCCTTGTTAATTTTTCTGTGTGGAGTTATGCTACAGCCTGTGAATAGCATGTATATAGTGTGAGTAAGGTTTTAATTAAGGTGTAGTTAGAATTTTTAATTTTTGCAGTTTTTCTTTGTTTGTTATTTTTATTCTTCGTGCCAAGTAAAAAAAGAGAGAGAAAATTATAGTTGGTAAAAGGTGAGAAAACTATAGCAAGAGAGGCGTGGCTAAAAACTAGCTGTTATAGGAGAGAGAGTATGATATAAGCATGGTGAATCATCTCTGCGAGTAGACACTTTTATGGCTAATTTTCCTTTTTGAAATTTAAATCATGTCTTGTAAAGGAAATTCGAAGAGTTACCTTGTTTTTCATGTCGGTTATTGCTTAATCTGGCTATTTATTTAAATTGTGCAATCTAAGAGAGAAAACCCACACCTTTGCCATTCTAAGCATTCAGACGAAGATCGAGACAAGAAACTTGGGTTGAAATATAAGTTTTTGTCGTCCTACATATAAGTTCTCTTCTCTCATTCTAAGCATATTTCCTTGGTTTTCTGATTTTCAAAGTATTATTCAACGAGTTTGAAAAAAATAAGTGAATCACATACAAGATGTCAGGTATGGCTATGAAAATTTTCTGCTACAAAGTGTTGAATTACTCGTGCTCGTTTTTGGTGAAATTTTTGTAGCATGTTTCTCAAATTTTGTTAATGCATGTTCTGGGTGAGAGTGTTTTTGAAGTATATGATGATCTATGCTAGTTGTATGCAGTAGTTCTGAAAAAAGGTCTGACAACTTACGTATATTGGAGTTTGAGTATACCCCTGTCTCTAAAATCTCTGCGTGTTTATGTATGAAAAACTGTGTGTGAAGCTTAAAGTTTGGGGGGTATGTATCTTACTACTGATTACTTAGTTGGATGTCGGAGTTTTGAAATGTGAATGATGGTTTTGCAAAATGGTCTGATTTTGTTTTGAAAATATGATTTTGGGACTGTTTGCAAAATCGAAGATGAGAACTAAACATAGTGGAAAGAAGAGGCCTGGTATGGAGATCGAATCACCAGAGCCTAGCCCTGAAAGGACTAGTCCAGCCACAACCAAATCAAAGGGCAAATCCAAGGCACAACAGAAGAAGCAAGTAACGGGATTGAGGAGATCCAATAGAGGAGCAATGGTTATTATGGCTCAGATGGCTGCCAAGTTGCCTCCCACCAGTGCAGAAAACCCCATGGTTATCACTGACGCGCCTAAAAAAAATCTAAGGTTGAGAGTACCAAGAAGAAGCAAGGAAGTTTGATGGATTTGGTTGAGGCTGCTACATCTAAGGCCAAGCTTCAAGGAGACTCTAGCACAAGTGCCAAAGTCTCTACTGATGATAATCCTGAGGCAACTGAAGAAGAGCAGACGCCTGAAGAAAACCTATCCGAGGAACAAGAAGAAGAGAATGCTGAGCAGGAAGAATCTGAGGAACAATAGCCGTCTGATATGGCTGAAGAGGAGAATAAGGATCAGGATGAAAGCATGAGGGAGCAAGAAGATTCTGAAGTCCAAGAGGAGCTAACTCAGAAGAATGCTACTGCATATGAGGCGCATGAGACTGAAACTGCTGAACAAAAAGATGTTGCAAAAGAGGATGTTCCGGAGAAGGTGAATGATACTCGTACAAAGAAGAGGAAGAAAGCTAAAATTCCAGAAGAAAAAAAGAAAATACCCAGAAACCCGAAGACGGGGAAGAGAAGGAAGGTAGTGGCAGTCAAAGAAACAAGAGAGAGTTCGAAGACAACAACTAATAAAAAAAAAGGAAGGAAATCAAGAAGGGAAAAGCGAAGGTTGTGGAGGCAGGGCAATTATCTGTAGAGGAGATTGAGAAACTGCCCAAGTTCGCTTCTGCTCTTCACAAGGCAAGGATGCAAGAAATTGCCTACCGAAAGTTCTTACTTGAGCGGGGGTTCTGAGATCTGTCGACAAAATTACCTGAGGAGGTGGTGAAAAGCATTGAGAACCAAGGATGGGGGTCGATTGTGGGAGTACAACCCGCACCACTTATTGCATTGGTCAGAGAGTTCTATGTGAACTGTGAGCAATACACCACTGTGGAATATGAGCTCAAGGCAACTGTGAGAGGGAAGAAAGTGGTTCTGAATCCAAAAACTGTGCATGCAGTTTATGGAACTCATCCTCCACAGCCTGATGAGTTTATGGATTTGCTCACCTCTGCCACAAAAGAACAGCTGGATGAGGCTTTGCGTGTTGTGAGTGTGCAGGGTGCACAGTGGGTTGATGAAACAAAAGATAACCTCTCTATCTTCTCTAGTTTCCTAACAGCTAAAGCTAACTTGTGGATCTATTTCTTGAGAAACAGGATCAGTGCAACCACCCACAACACAATGGCGGGTCAGTATAGAGTTTTGATGGCAGCAACAATTATAAAAAGGGATCCAATTGACATCGCACCATTCATCATCGACTCCATCGCTTTTCAGGCTTCCAAGAAGAATGAGCCATTGTTCTGCCCCTCTCTGATCTCAGAGTTGTGCAAGAAAGTTGGTATTCCTTACCACTCAGATGAGCCTCGATGCACGACAAAGGGTTATTTTAACATTCAGTATCTAAGCAAGAGGCATGCTCATGCACAAGCCCAAGTGCAAGGAGAAAAACCTAATGAAGTTGAGGCCACATTGGAAAATCTGCAGACTGAGCTTCTGGAGGTCAAGGCTAAACTTTTGCGTGGGTTTAAGCTGATGCATAAGGTGCTGCTGCTCATCAAGGATAAAAAACAAGAAGCTGTTGAAGAAGAAGGGCCAAAGCAAGAAGCCTAAGAAGAATGCCGAGGCGACGACATGATGAACAGGGTCCCTTCTGAACTTTCCTTTTGCTGTAAAAACAATGTTTTTATTGATTGGTTTCCTTAATTAGTTTGGTGTTTGCGTGTTTTCAATTTTGCATGGTACTTTGTTTTTACTTCATGCTAGTTCGATGTTAAAGCATGAAGTCTTTTAGGTTGTTTAAATAATAGTGCTATGTCGACTAGTTATTCCTCTTCTCGCTCGATGATGACTTTATTTCTTTTCTTTCTATGCATGTGAGGTGATACTTAAGTAAATTGAGGGTCAATTCTCTTTTACTTTTTGAGTTTAGCTTTATACATTGGCATCTAGTTTGCAAAGCAAAGTTCGTTTTGTCATTGTTTCTGAAAACTTGATATGCTGGATGTATGCTTGAGTTTATCTGGTACTAAACTTTTGAACACAGATTGTGAAATGCTACGTACCCCGAGTTTAAGCTTGTTTGAGGAAAAATTAGAATGAGTGCTACACTTAGAAATTATTAAGGCCACCACTTGATCTTTGTGCCTTCAAAATTTTGCTTCATGTACATTCATCTTTGCACCAAGATTTTGAGCCTCAGCCTTTTTCTTTGTGCACACCTCTAGAGACTTAATCTTACTCTGACTGTTTTATAACATTGAGGACAATGTTAGTTTTAAAGTTTGGGGGGTAACACTCCTACTCGAAGTGTTTTTGGTAATATCTTTTGTAGTAGAAACCACTACAAATATGCACTTTTATTGCCTGAGATATATCTATTCCTTGTTCAAAATTGTTGCAATAGTATGTTTTGTAGAAAGTGTAATTAGTAGTTTAAAGTTAGAATAAGTCTAATGTTAGATTGAGAATGGTGATGCCTCTAGACTTCAGCCACCCTTTCCAAAATTTCCTCACATTTTGCCTTTGCCTAACATTAGAAGCTTGTAAAGCCCTTTTTATCTAAGTGGAGTACGAGTTCCATTAGTGGAGAGCAAGTTGAGATGTATGGGTAGAAGAAAAATAGTACCTTTGATGAGCATGAGGACTTGAATGAATAGTTAAGGCTAAGCTCGAAAGTACACCAGCTATCACGAAAAAGGTTGTTGTTTTTTAACTTTGATTGATAAACTTGATGGTTTTATTTTGTTAGACTTGGGAAAGTGAAAGAACTGAAACTTGATAAACTCAAGAGTTGTTTATCATGCTTTCTTTTTGAATTTTTGCTGAGGGCTCTCTTAAAGTGGAAATTGATTAGTTTGGTGTAGCACTTGTTTGTGTGTTTGATGTTTTTGAGTCTTGTTTTGGTTGCTTGAGGACAAGCAACATCTTAAGTTTGGGGGGGGGGTGATAACTCTCATAAAGAGTTATCTTTTACTCTTTTTTAACTTGTTTTAGATGTTGTTTTGAATAAGAATGTCCTCATTTAGAGTCTTTTGTGATCTTATTTGGATCTCTATGTTAATTGCATTTTATTTTGGTCATTGTATTTTTTAATAAGTTTTTGCAAGCTTTTGTAAAGTTTTTGACCAGGTTTGGAATGTTGAAGCTTACCAGTCGCATTTTGGCCAGAAGTCATGCTAGACCATGTGAAGCACAAGGAACAAGAATGAAGAAGATTCTCTCTCCGTGACCACTTGAAGACAAGGATCAGACATCTTTTTGGATCTTGTCTGCTAAAGAGACAGGTGTCAAACGAGGAGTTGAATCACTATCTGAAGGGTGAAGAAACATGTCTACACATGGAAGGATCTGGGTAGAGGAGGAAAAAACTCAAAGGTGGAAATGAAAAGAGGATGGAAAAATTTCAAGGGAGTACAATACATTTTGGAGGACACACGAACACACAAAGGAGAGCAGCTTGCATTGGAAGAAAGGCTGTCGACCGTTCAACAATCATCACGAGATAACTCTTCAATTTAGTTTTTGTTTTGAGTTTGTAATTATGGTGAATGATATCAAGCTTTGTTTTGTTTATTGCGCAAGTATGAACTAAACCACACTACACTTGGGTTGTGGAGTATTTGCTTGAACTTGATTATATATTGAATTTATGTTTTGTTGAAATCTGAGTTTGTTTATGATTTTGGTTTGATTGATCTCTTGAGCACAGAAGTGAATAGAGAAATCTCACCTATGGAGACCGAAAGGAGAAATAGGTAGAGAGAATCATTGACAATTGCACTACTCACATAGGCATATGAGAAGAGTGTAACTTAGAAAAGAACCCGGATCTGAAATCACTTCATCTGAATGTTGTGGAAAGCATAGGAATATGATGCACAATAGGATAATGTAGATCTAGTATAGTGGAAACTTGCTAGGCATATTCTTGAAGGTTCTAAGACTCAGAGGAAAGCGAGATACAAGCTTCAGCATATAGGATGGTGATAGTGAAAACTGCAGGGATTCGTGAACTGAATCACGAAGTTCGTTTGCCAAGATCGTTAATTGGAATATCGAAAATAAATTGCTATGCCTATGATTATTCCTAGCATGCTCCTATTGATTATGCATGAACGAGGTTTATGCGGAATACCTGAATTGTAGAAACCTGAAGAACGAGTGCATAGAGATTTGATCTTGATCTCTTTTCCCGCGCACAAAGATTAATTCCTAACAGATGAAGGGAATTAAATATGTGAAAATTAATAAATAATTTTTGAAAACAAGAAGGAGAGAGAAGAATGAAGGCGATCCTCCTGATCTGATCTTCTGATCTGTATCCCAAATAAATCCGAATATCTGGTGAAGATTCCCTTCGGATTCCTTGCCCGGTTGAGAAGCAGAATTTCCTCCTCGTTTTTCAGATCTTAGTCGATCACCACAGCTCCAGAAATATGGTTTGTTGTGTGCGACATATGATCTTGTGATGTGGTGTGTTGTGATCTGAGAAACTGAGGCCTATTTATAGGAAAATACTGGACTTCAATTGGGCCTGAGTTTTCATGGGCCAGACCAGGGACCAGAATGCAAATAGCAAATAAGGCCTATCAATTAATTAATTCTCATATTCAACCCAGAATATAATTAGTTAATTAATATTGATTCATTCCACCAGAGAATCAATACTGTGCTACCTATTTGCTACCACGTTTTGAGGTACGGGTTGCATGGGCTCGGTTTATCCCCACATTTAAGGTTACTGACATTCGTTAATTAATTTAAGCTCTGACAAGCTATTTAATTAATTAACATCTTATATTCCTGAGTCAATCCACTCAAACCTTTTCACTTATGCTGAACTTAATCAGCCTGTAGGACTTTAGCATAACGAGCCTTTTGAGCTGCTCAGGGAATGTAACCATCTTATACTGGATGTGGTTACCTAGTTCTAGTACCAAACAGTCATACACAGAATGCTATCACCCAAGATACAGATATACAAGCTCAACTAGAGCCTTTCACTGCAACTCAAAGTGATACACAATCTGCGTATACTTCTGTACCTTCATATAGGCTTAGGATCTCATCAAGCCATAGAGATCTAGATTCTCTTAATGTCAGATAAAAGAATTGATCTTGACTTAGGTCCTTATCAATGTGTGCCCCACACCAGCATACCAAGCCATCTAAGATAAGATGTTTATTATCGCGTATGCTGCAGCCTACACCGACAATTTATCCTGGAACTGTCTCAGCTGTGATAACTGTTTATATCTCGCTAGGTCAGACGATCCATACAATCTTTCGGGATCTACTACACACCATTTGATCTCGCTATCGACGAGATAAGAGGATAATTGCGTTCGCGACACATGTTTGTTAATTCAGATAGGAGATGAACATACAACATTTATGATTCCCAGTATATTAACCAATCGACCTTGTACATAATATACCAATCATAATGCTTTCAGTATATAAATCCATCAAAAACATTCATAACCCGAGTGTATCTCTCACTATTGTGTTGATCTTTTGGATTTTATATGATTGTATTGTGGCAGGAAGAAATACTATTAGTGCTAGCTTTATTTGGAGTCATTGTTTATGCTTATCTATGTTTTGAATAGGAATTAGTGACAACATCCACTTTATTTGCAAGTAACTTTGTGTGCACGATTTGACTTACACTCTCTAGGGTTCGATATTTGGTCTCTAGGACTGTATTACTTGTTGATTGCGTATATTTGCGCATAGTTCTGTAGTTACACTACAACACACAACAACCTCGCTGAAGAATGGGTGGACAGGGAGTCGGATACCGTTGTCCATGGTCGCAGTGTAGAAGGACACAAAGCCTGGGGGCAGGTCGAAGCAGCGTTGGTTAGACTTAGGAATCTTGTATAAGACTCCATGGCAGGGGACGGATTCAGCCAAGGTCATCATCGTATCCCGAGTAACCGTAGAAACGACACCGAGCACCCTGTGGCTGCACCAGTCCGACAGAAGGACGTAATCCCCAACCACCTCAGGCTTCAGGAGGGCTTCCACCTCGGCACCACGCCCCGATCCGCTGGCCTCACCACCGCCCAGCACTCCTTAGAATGCCTTCGATAGCATTTTGTTGTCAGGGGAATCAGAACTCGAATCCTCTCCCAGATCTGCACCAACACCACTCCGACCCAGCTTCTCCGGCCCTTAGAAGAGCAAACTTCAGTCTGGGCCTGTGAAATCAAGGGCATTGGGGCTCCTTGGAGGAGATGGGGTGAATGGAGGCGTCGGGTCATCCCTCTCCGAACCAGAGCCCTCCTAGTTTTGCGAGTCGGTATCCGATTCAGACATCTCAAAGAAGAAATTAAAATCTTGAAAGAAAACATTAACCTAAAAAGAACAAAGAGGAGAGGACGAGCCCCAGTCAGCCCGTTCTCTGCCACACAAAGCCAAAACCCTAGGTTGCGGCTACACTCGATCACCCACCACAAACCAAAAGGGGAAATAAAAATGAGAGGAAAGAAGAGAAGAGGAACTACCTTTTTGAACAAGTGGACAATCACCGGAACAATAGTAGGAACGATCGTCGGAATTAGAAAGAAATCGGTCGCCAGAAAATGCAGGAAGGGAATGAGGGAGTTAAGAGAAAGAGTGTTGGCAAATGTGAGAGTCAAATTGTTCAAATGACGGTTATATGACTCGCGCCTGTCCAACTGCCTGAAACTGCCCATGATTTTCGTGGAAATTACGAAAGTGCCACTCAATTTGAGCGACAAAAATCAAAAGTGGTCCGCCGAAAAGTGGTCCACAAAATGGTAGCTTGGAAAAAGAGCAGTTTGCTAAATCTATGGTCCTACCACGCGAACTCTAAAAAAACTCTACTGGGGCTGCGCGGGGGCTAACCCCACTAACGCACCGTACAGACACAAATTCAGTGATGGGTTTTGTATACTAAAAGCATTTATTATAATGAGTATACAACGGTTTATTTCTCATATCTGTCAAACAAACTTACACGTATGTAACAATGATATCCTTTTTGTCTCACCGATAGGGACGATCATACGGCGTGTAGTAGATCGCAGAAGACAGTATGATCACTTGAACTAGTGAGACATAAACCTGATCACAATCGAGACAGCGTATATGTCTGTCTGGATGGCTGCGGCATTGTCAGAATAAATAGTCTGTCTTGGTTACTTAACATGCTGGTACGCAAGGGTGGCGTATTTATGGACCGTAGTGAGATGTGTTCGACTGTCTGACATCAGCGAATACAAGATCTCGTTCTTGATTGAGTCCAAACCCTAACGAAGGTTCAGGGGTTTGCACGGATTGACTGTTGCTTTGACTTTCCATGGTGGAGAGCCTAAGTAACGTGCTCGTATATCCGCATCTTGGGTAATAGTAGTTCGTGTAGTACTGCTTGAGACTGGGTTTAGGTAACCATATCCGAGTATTAGGATGGGGACATTCCCTGAGGAGCTGAATGACATTCATCGTGCCAAAGTCCTACAAGCTGATTAATTTCAGGCACGAGTGATAAGGATTGAGTGGTACTACTCAGGAATAATAAGATATTAATTAATTGTAGATAGAGCTTGTCAGAAGCTCCGATTAATTAATGAATGTCCGGTAACCTTAAATATGGGGATTCTCAATTAATGCAGCCTGTTCTCATAACGTGGTAATAAAGGGGTAGGTCAGTATTAATTCTGTGGTGAAAAATAATTAATATTAATTAATTAGTTGTGTCCTGTGTTGTGGACATGAGAATTAATTAATTTATAGGCCCACTTTATTATTTGCATTAGGTCCCAGGTCTGGCCCAATTATATATGTTGAAGGAGCCCAATAGCCCATTAAGGTTAAAACCCTAGGTCTATAAATAGACATCTCTCTCAGAAACCCTTGCTACAAGTGTGATAATTCAAATCAGTTGAAACCCTAGGGCAGAGAGAGAGGGGCCGACGACTACAGTGCAGGAGGAGGAGAATTTCGGTTCTGGCCTTGCACAACTACAGATCTGTGGAATCCTCACTAGTAGCAGATCTGAACAGCATTGGGATACAGCCCTGAAGATCTGATCTGGAGAACATAATTCTTTCTTTTCTATTTTCTTTATTTTCAATTAAATCTAGAAATTAGATTTCTAATTTCTGTTTCTGCATATTTAATCGAATCGCATGGTTGAATTAAAGTTGGATATTCAAACTCGAAAGATCGGATAAGACTCTACGGAATAACGGTAATTCATCTTATCCACGCATTAAATTCATAGGAGCATGCTAGGGTTTTGTGAATTGGTATTGTGAACAATAAACCATAAATTGATCTGGCTTATTTAGATTTGTGATTCAGTTCACGGATAAATCCCTACATTCAGGGCACCTTTGGGTTGCTCGATAACGCCACCACAAGTGCCAAGACCCCTAAAACCGAACCCATTGAGTTTGTCGGGGCTTACGAGATGGCAAAAATAAAACAGGACAAAACCGAACTGTCCGAACATTGTGCCGTGGTTTTGGGCCTGCGGCCACGACACTCGCAGCAACTTCCCGGGGCTGCACGAGTTAGGAGGGCCACCCACAGAGAAATTGGTCCTCCGGGCCGGGAGGTGCCCATGAGCACCCCGACGATTCCGGACACCCTACTAAGGAGTCCGAAGGGCCAACATCTGGGAAATGTAAATTGTCAAACACATGGCAGTAGCACGAATTAAGCTCAGTCATTTTTCGACTCACTGAGCTCCCTAAGGCGTACCCTGCTGAGCCGAATGGGCTATTGTTCGGATACGAACTAAATCAGCCCACTTAGAGGCCTAACGTGCGGCCCAACTAACACTTTGTGTAAGCCTAGCAGTAAAATCAGCCCGTGAGAAAGTAGCAGAGCAGTTCGACCAGAAGCAGTTCGATCAAAAGCAGTCCGATAAATGTGAAGAGCAATCCGAGAAGCATGTTGAGCAGTCTGATAGCCGGAGGGCAGCTCGATAGGCGTAAATCAAACCACCCAACGGTCATCTAACAGTCAAAAGGGGCTGATGAGCAGATAAAGATAGCTCGCGACATTTTCAGGATGGAACAACTGTATTCGGCTCAACGGCTCCGATTTTCCCGGACCTCGCTACCCAACTCCCTGGCAAGATTCGCGGAAACCCTAAAGGGAACCCTAGATCATTACCCCTCTATAAATATCCCCATGTACGCCGATTTGTGGTCTAGCTTTTTATTTAGCACCCCAGTTCGAACTAGTAAAAAAAGACAACATTATACTTGTACTTGTCACATTGATCGGTCGAATATACCCGGAGAGTCCTTTTATTTTGCATTACTTATTTCTATCCGGCATAGTCAGTATTTTACGGTTTCATATACATCTTTATTTTTTTTAATTGTCATTATTTCCTGTGAATCCTCCCGGGGCTTCGTATCCAACATATTCGAACCTCAACAGGTTCCATCTTCTGTTGAATTCCTGAGCTGTGATCTTAACCTTCCGGCGAAGATCGTATCAAATGGAAACCCTTAAGTATTTAATATATAGAGAGATGCGATCAAGTGAGAAAAAATTTCCTATGGAAAATAAAAACGTTATTTGATTATGTTTATATGTTGCTTAATTACGTGTTACCATATTGCTTGAATATGTTTACTATGTTGCTTTAATACCGATTTGGTACTCGAGCAACGTAGTAAACATAATCAATCATTTCTCATTTCTCAAAAGAGATTTTTTCTCACCAGAACCACTCCCAATATATAAATACTTAAAATCTTAAGCATAATTTATTAAGAAATTAAGCATAACAAGAAATATATTTTTTTTAATCATTAATGCTTTTTTATTTCAACCCTTTAAAAATTGAGATACATTCATAGTTAGTACAAATTTTCATTTTAGCACTATATCGCACACACACACACACACACACATTTATATATATATAGGGGTGCGATCCAGTGAGAACTCACCTTACCATGTGAATATAAGAACTAATCATCGCCATTGATTTTGATGAATGTACGCCAGGATTTTACCAGAATTCTCGGTCATTTTATCTCAAAAAATTTGTATTATACTGTATTTTTGTCATTTTGTAGTTATTTAAGATTCTATTTGCATATTCAACCTCGATATGCATTATATATCTAACAAACATGCATTATATGCATACGTAAGATGCATTATATACCTAGGAAACATGCATTATATACCTAACAAACATCTTCCTGCATTATATTATAATATTATATTACTCTTATTTTAGAATAATATTAATTCCATTATAATGCATATGTTATTACTATATAATACATAACAAGTGCAAATATAATGATGAATGATGATTTCGCTGAAAATAAACATGTTGCATTTATTCTATCATATTCTGCATTATTATACTCTAACTTCAAATATTATATTGTGCAACTGCATTTATTATATAAGAATTCGTGTACTGTTACGATAATTATGCATATAATCACTAATTTTTATTTTTATGATGATTTTTTAATCGGAACTATAGTGTATTACTTTTATTTAGAACAAAATTTTTTTACTTTCATTATAATACATAAGTTATTTGATTTGTGCATAAGATTAATAATTTTCATTAGTTGCAAAGTTTAGTCCCACTAAACATGTGCAATAGAGATTTAGTTTAAAAATAATAATATCATATTATTTTGGTACATTAAAAAATAATTTTAAATTAAGAGAATTATGATATTTATAATTTTAAGAGAGAGAAAAATAGAACTATATGCACTAAATATAAGATATTCATATCAAAATTGATATGGGAAATATCTTAATTGATATAGAAAATTATAAATGAGGATAATTCTCTAATCTTTAACATTGAAACATATCTATTATTAATTATCTCAAAGATTCTTGTAATATATAAATTATTATTCATGCATCAAACTATTTAAAATTATTGTTAGAATGAATATTTGAATGTTTATCGTGTGAACTTCATCTTTAAGTTGTATCGATATTCCGTGGACCGCATTATTTTGACATCGACATGCATTATATACCTAACAAACATTCATTATATACCTAACAAACATGCATTATATAATATAATAATATGCATTTATATAATATAACAAAAAAATACATAATTAAAAACAAGTAATGTATGATCAACTTTTATAACAACTATAATATTTTCTACAGTATGCAAAGATAATGAATTTTAATTCTTTTGTTGATCTCACATGAAAAAATATATTGAATTTTATCTATCATGTTTCGCATTATATAATATAACTTCATGCATTATATTGTGCAATTTTATTCATTATATAAGAATTTGTGTACCGTTACGAGAATTATGCATATAATCACTAATTTTCAATTTTTACGATGATTTTTTAATCAAAACAAATGCAATTGGGATTTCGTGTGAAAGATAATTAAATTACCTTTAATTTGATATATGATACCTGAAAAAAATAATCTAAATCGAAGGAGTTATGATTATTTAAAGATTTAGGATGATTTTAGAGGAGAGAGAAAAAATATTACAAAATTAACTTTCAATGCATGTTTACTACACTATAATGCAGATATAATTTATTCGGCTTGAGCTTTGGATCACTAATTTGGATGGCCGAGATTGGTTCATATGTTCACATGGTAAAGGGAGTTATATATAATTGGTTCATATGTTC
>JAPKLW010001918.1:101948-118772 GCA_026898455.1 Plectranthus barbatus | reverse complement strand
AGTTATATATATATATATATATATATATATATATATATATATATATATATAGAGAGAGAGAGAGAGTAGTAATCATATAACAAAAAACTTTCTCATGCTAAATGAGAATTAATCTAGGCTGTTTATTTTTGTAAATCGACGCACCAGATTATTCCAACTCCTTTAATTATTTGGGTGGAGATTTTTAATAAAAGGGTAAGATAGTAATGTAGCTTTTAAGTTTGAGTAACCGTCTTCTCTATTTTAGATCTAAACATTCACTCTTCTAATTTTCTCTTTCCTCCCATTATAATCAAACGATTAAATCTTTCTCGATTCAAATCTATTTTTTTTACGAATCATATATCAAATTAAACGTATTTTTACGATAATACATATGATATCCATATTGAATATGTTAAATTTAGAAAATTCGTACGAAAATCTTGATTCTATATTCAGCTGGTATATGTTCTTCATTATATTTACGTTCGGGATAAAAAATGCAATAATTACACATAAAAAAAATTTCCCAAATATTTGCATTTTTTTTCATCAAATGATGCATTCTTAACTTGAATAAGATGTATTTTTATTCTAAAGCATATGCATTTTTGTATTCATATAGAGTGCATTTTTTGCATTCATTATATGCCGCAGTTTTATGCCCAAAATATTGCATTTTTTACATCGAATGTATGAATATTATGTTTTATGAACCGCACGAAATGAAATTTTTTAATATATATTTTTACATTTTTACCTTTTATGCATTGAGTATGTGTAAAATATGCACCGAAAATTGGACGAAATTTGTTTAATCTGAGTCGTCGATTGAAATATTTAATGGCTTAAATTTTTTTTGGGAAATCATTTTATCATCTAATCACTACCCTATATATATATATATATATATATAGGGAGTGGATCTCATACTAAAAATTAATTTGTGTTAAATAGGAATGAATCACATCCATTAATTATATTAAATCCACGGCCTAAGTTGAGTAAATTTAGTTTATTTTTCTGCTATATTACTTTATCAACTATTCTGGTAAAAGGGCAATGGTGTAATTAGGATAAATGGTCCCCACTAATTTATTATCTTTTGGAAGTTAATGGTCCCCACTATTTGAAACAACCGGAATTTGTATTCAACTAATTATTGCTCCTTCCGTCCTATTGAAGTAGTCCCAATTTCCTTTTTTGTTTGTCTCATAAAATAGTCTCATTTTCCTAAAATGGCAACCTTTTTCACACTCACTAATAAAATATTAATTCCACTACACTCACAATCCTTAATTCCCGTGCCGAAAAAAAAAGGGACTACTTTACCGGGACGGAGGGAGTATTATTCTTTAGAGCCTTATTATTATCATTTTTTAAAACAAAATAACTAATTATTATCGTTATTATTTTATTGACGTAAATTGTTGAAAACGAAAAAAAAATTGTGAACGTCACATTATAATAACTAATCATGCTTAATCATTATTGATATTATGATTTTTCATAGTATATATTATGTTTAATGTTTATTATTTTTATTTTTATTTCTTTTACCTCAATTAAAATTACAATATATATTGTGTTTCTTTCTATATCATTTTATAATTTATTTAATACTATTAAAAAAAACTCAAACTTCTTTAGTCCTATGTTTCCCATGTTTGTTTTATTATTTCGTTCAAGATTATTATTTAATATTATATAATGCTTACTACTCAATATGCTGCCAATACAATAATATCATTTACCAATTTTTGTTATAAAATCTTTTTACAACATTATGCTTTTTTGAGATAAATTTTATTCTTTTATGAACTATACCTATGCTTTATTATGTATTGCATTGTGCTTCTTATATTTGTATTTTTAATTTGTATCGTATTTCATGTATAAAAAATAATCTAACAAAAGAATAAGTATAAACTAACAAATGAGCAAGTATTAGTCAATAAACAAATAAGCATAACTAATGACTTGATGAAATTGGGATAATAGATTGTTAAAGGAATAGAGCATAAGCAAAAAAATAATAAGCATATAGTACAATATGAAAAAATATAATTTATAATAAGAAATGCATAAACATTAACATAATTAAGCATAATTATTAATATTGAAAATCATAAACTATAATTTCAAAAAGCATAAATTTTAACACTACAAACGCATAAATAAACACATAAATATATCCTGTTGAGAATAAAAAATAATTATCAATAGACAATTTGAACAATAAAATTATGTATCATGTGATGATATTATAAATATAAAAAACTCAAGAAACCCAATTTGTTGAATAATCGAAACAAATCTATGAAATAAGCAAAATATAAACAATTTAGAATTTAAGTAAATAAAATTGCATTGTCCATGCTGAACGTCCCTATAATATATTTAGTACAACTGTAACTATATTAAAATTACTCTAATAGCCCTTATTTGACGAAAATATATACCTGTCCGTAAAATACTGCTAAGATGCTAACCTCCTCTTTTCATATAAGTTGATCTTAATCGTCCATTTAACAAAATCAAACGCTTCATAATCATTCCTCTTTAGTACAAATTTTAATTTTAGCACTTGAGTGGATATATATATATATAGATAGATAGATAGATAGATATAGGAGAAATCATGTAAAAAAATCCTCATGTAAGAAAAAAGAATGAATCATGTCCATTAGATCTGAAAAAAATCAATGGTTTATATTGAAACAAGCAACAACTAAAACACAATCAAGAAACAAAATAATCATGCAACAACTAAAACACAACCAAGCAACGAGCTGAATACAATCAAGCAACATCATAAATACAATCAAGCATCTTTCTCACTTTCTCACGTTAAGACCTGAATACAATCAAGCAACTAAAACCTGATAACAATGGGTCAATGGGATTCATGTACAATAAAAAAATATTAAACCAAATATTTGGAATGTGGAAAACTTTAAGTTATACGAATTGCAGGTTGGTCCCTCTTAGGACTGGACCATTGCTGTATTAAATAAGTAATATTTTCTACTCGAAAAATACGTCCACTTATAAATGCATGCAGTCTAAAACGGAAAATGAAGAGGGAATTTCTTTATGGAGAAAGCTTTATAGAAAATAATTATGGCTGTATTGAAAAGGAAATTTAAATATATTAAAATGAAAAGTCAAGAGAACTCTTTCCATCCACAAAGATTGGTGTGTATAGCCCACCTCTATTACTATATTTTAGCGTTGCTTTCTCCCAAATAGCAATAGAAATAGCACAATCCTATTTGTTGGAATTCAAAGGGCCAATGCGCTATAGTTAAGTTTCATATTTCTTATAATTTTAGAACTTATATATAACATCTGCTAGCATGAAAATATTATTGTCATAATTTGATTAATTACCATGGGTTTGAGGAAATTAAACTTTGATAATTAATGCCATCAAAGGAGATTGGGGAAATTGTTTTATTTAAAAGATGGTTTTATGTCAATGTCGTAATATCTAAGTTGTAATTCACTTATGCTTTCATAAATTCTTTATATTTAAAATCGAGTTGTGTTGCAATCAAAGGGATTTTAGGATGGTAGAAAAAGTTCCCGATTTAGAGTACAAGTGATTAAAATGTCTTTTATATGCATGTACATGACATTAGTAGTAATCTATTTCAACTATGATATTGTATGTGTTTTATTTAAAATTTAGCTAATTATTTATAGTGGTCAGTTATTGTAGAAGGTCCAGAGCCTCTGCCATTTTATTTAAATTAAGAATTTTGCCTAAGTTTGACTAGAATAATACTACTCCCTCCATCCCATTAAATTAGTCTACTTTGGTTTCGGCACAAAAACCAATATTTGTGAGTGTAGTGAAATTAATATTTTATTGATATGAGGAAAAAATTTTCCATTTTAGGAAAGTGGATTAATCTGGTTGGACAGACGAAAATGGAAATATGAACTAATCTGACGGAACCGAGGTATTACAAGATTAGTAATTAATTTATTTTTAAACGGACCCTTGAAATCAAGAAATCCCCATGCATAGGGAAACTAAATACGTCAATTATATATCGTCCATTCCCATCGTGATGCCCTTGAAAGTAGATTCGAAAAGAGAAACATAAGCAAATATATATATATATAATATGATATGATATCAGCATAATTAGATGAATAAAATTGGCGAGCAACACACTTTTTCTTAAAGGGAAAGAGAAAAAAAAAGGTTTGATGAAAAGTAAAATGATATGCAACTTTTGATGAAAGTGGGGACTTTTGTGAGACACAAGCCTCTCCTCCTAGGAGTGAGGGATTTGGGGTTTTGAATTTGAGGAAACAACAAATATTCAGACATAATTCATTGCATTTTTTATGCCAGCAGCTTTTGTTTGTGTAGCTCAGCTTATGCATGCATGCAAGCAAAGTCACACTTGTATGTTTCATGGGCTCAACCCTAATTTCCAAAATTCAGCAGCTTCTTCACATTTCACTTTATCACTCCATAATCTTGACATATATATATGGAGCTGCTTTATTAATATATTCAATCTGCGCAACCACACATTTATGACATCTCAATCCATGAATTATATTACGAATTTTTGATGGAATTTACGCCTTCCTCAATCTCTAGTAAGCAATCTTGAATTTCTCTCTTACAATAAGTGACACTTATATAGAGAGAGAGAGGGGAAGAGAGAAAAGAAGATGGAGGGAGAGATGAAGGTGAAGAGCATCCGAGGGAAAAAGGGAATAAAAAGGTAAAGAGAGTTAAAAAGGATCATGATTGATTGTAAATATTGTATATATATATCAATGTATGCGAAAGGTTAGATGGGGGTGGGTGAGCGTGTGCCAAGAAAAAGTTGCGGTTGCCATCAACCAAACCTTATCTCTCTCTCAATCAATCTTAAACCTATATTACACTCACATATATGGTTACACATGCTTGGGCCACCACTTTGATCTCCTTCCCACTCTTCTTTTAACTCTCTCCTCAATCCTTAGTTTAGAACCCTCTTAGTCAGCTTTAAAACAACGCATTCTTTCCTTCCCACACAAATATATTTGTTTGGTAATATACCAAAACCCAAAAGTAAGCACTCCCAAAATTAAAGCAACTTGTGACCATACAACATTTCCATCATGCACTCTTTATCTCTCCACCTTCTTTGCATCACATTTCCCTTCCATTTCCATATCTTTTTTCTTTTCTATCTCTCTCTCAATCATCTTGATATTGTAGCTTCTTGTAAATACATATATATATATATATATATATCATCTGAGTGTGTCAATCCCAAATTTGTATATATAATATATGCATTACGTGAACGTGACAACACATATTATAGTGGACGTTGTGTTTGCCTAAATCTCTATCATCTATTTTGAGTACTTGACTCATCATCAAATTATGGTACCTTCTCCTTTCCTTTTCAGCTACACATTTTCGTCTTCAAAAGTGGATTCTCCACTTACCATACCAAGGCTTGCTTTTCCTTATCTGCATCCCCTTAAATATCGATATATCAACGTATGGCTTTATATTGTCGTACGTACGTGTAACTTTTATTAACCGCACGTAATTGAAGTAGTTGAAAGGTAAAATGAGAATGTGGGAGTTGAGCGTGGAAAGTGGAAATGGACATGCGTTGAATGGTGAGTGGCTGAAGAATATAATTAAGATGGACAAATCCACGTGAAAGTAGAGACATTAATGTTTGGAGGCTGCCTTGTCTGCTGCTTTGTTTTCAAAACACACACACAATTAAGAAGTTGTTGACAAATGTCTCTCCTTGCACCAAGATTAATCAATTGAGAACTGCTTATGATTCGATTGAACCACAAACATTTTCCAGACATGATATGTAACAACTGCAGGATGGCAACTAACAAGGAATTCAAGATTGCAAATGAAAATTGATTTTTTTTTAAGTGGTCTAGAGATGGCTAACTATATAATAACCCAAATTTATGAATCAACTTAATCATACACTATATATCAGACTGAGAAGACTATATAACCATATACAAGTGTGTAAGACAACATTGAAAAGATAACCTGAATTTTGGAACAAATCTTGAAGAAATAATAATAATAAAAAATTAAAAATAAAAAACTTAAAACCCTAGAATTTGGTGACAGCGCTAAACAATGGGATCAAACTGACGGTAATTGATTTCTGCAGGGGATTTTGGATGATATGTAATTAAAGAACACAATTTGCATGTGTAGAACTATTTCTCAGCACTCCAAAATTAGTCTGACATAGAAAATAATCAACCCACTCAAGAGCATCATTGCATACAGGAATAACGTACACCTTCCACCTGCGCTAATTTCTCTTTTCAAAATTCAATATTTCTCCAACCATCCCTCTCTAGATCTCTTGTAAAAGTTCTCCTCTAGTTATACCATATAATTACCATTTCTTATGTCAAGTGTCAACAACTTCTCCTCCATTAAATATTCAAACCAGTCAATCCAGAGAGAGAGAGAGAAGTATGAATTCATGATAGAGAGCAGGATCGTGAGTTGGTGGGCGACGGGGAGCCGCAGCCGTTGCGGGTTTACTGTAGGCGAGGACGGGTCGGAAAGGCACAGTAGCGTGCATTGCAATTCTGGAATTATTTAGTTGATTTTGATTTTTAATTAATTGTCTTAAGTTATTTATTTTCTAGTTTGATTAGATTTGATTTAGGAAAGATATTATCTCCTAGTTTGATAGATTTTATTTAGGAAAGATATCTTTAAGATATTTTAGATATGGTTTTGGGGTATTTAAATCCCTATTAGGGTTTATTTTTGATTAAGCAATAAGATTTTGAATTATTCACGTTTATCGTGACTGGGCCGTTTCTGCTTCTATCAATTGATCTGACCTGCCGGATCTCGTTCTCGCCGGAATGACTACGAGGTCGACTGCCGAACGACTGGATAAGGTGGAATCCGATCAAGCCGAGGTGAAGGAGAAATTGGATGCGCATGGTGCGCAATTGGCAGAGATAGCAGCTTCGCTGGCTGCTTTGTCTGCGGCGATCCTCCGATCGCCGGACCGAGGTTCCGCGATGGGAGGCGCGGCAACTTACGGGGAAACTACAGCGACCAAGGCGCTGGGCAAAGGTGGAATGTTTGGCGCAGGCAGCGCAGGAGGGACAGCAACACAATTGCCGTCGTTTGCAGGTGAAGATCCCATGGGTTGGATAACCAGAGTGGAACAACAGTTCGAATTGAACGAGACAGCGCCAAAAAGGAAAATTAGTTCAATAATTGTAGCCATGGAGGGGGCAGCGCTATATTGGATGAATTGGTTACGAGTGCGCAAGCCACATCTGACGTGGGAAGAGTTTAAACAAGCTCTGATAGCACGTTTCGATACAAGCTTCTGAGGCAACCGTTTTGAGCGTTTGTCGGGAGTAAAGCAATTTGGAACCGTAGAAGAATATATATCCATGTCTGTGCAATTAGCAAGCCAAGTTCCAGGGCTTGACGAGGACCATTACCTGGGATATATTATGAATGGGTTGAAAGGCGCGATTCGGGGGTCATTGCGCCTTCTCCGTCCCAGCAATCTTGAAACAGCAATGGAACTGGTGAGAGATGTGGAAGACAACTTGTCTTCATAGTACGGGGGCCTACGGGGTGCGAGCAGTGGCCTGTTTGGAACCCGTTCAAGTAGTGGATCGATGATGCGGCTAAAAGTTCAATGGAATTAAACTCTCAACCACACAAAGAATAAAATATCAAATCCAGGTTCTTCTCCTTTTCGCCTACTAGAGTACCGGGATACTACGGCAAAGATCTTATAGCTAGGCAAAATTAATCGTTGAGTAGTTTTTATCAACTAGGCAAGTAATGTAAACCTATGCTAACAATGTAAGACTAACATGAATCAAACAATCAATTGACATTCACTCAATCAATTCTTTACACAATTTGGTAAACCAAAACACACAAATGCTCAAAATAGGAAGATAGGATGTTGATATGAACTTGGATGCAATCAACTTAGGTAAATCATCGATGTAAACACGTTTTAATTCCTAATTGGATGAACTCTTACCCTACACTAGTCAATCCCCAGTCACGGTGAACCAACCGTAGATGATACTAACGTCCTCAAACCATCACGTTATCGGACCCTAGACCACTCCTAAAAGCTCGTAAATCATTGCCCTATGCCCTATCTCCGCACAGGGATTGGATCAAGGTACACAAGAAGTCATACTATTCACGACACGCCTATCCGCGTATTGGCTGCAATGATTGTGTCAATTATCATCTAGACTGGCGATTACCTACATCTAGACGAATAAGAACAAGCTCTAGTATGCTTCAATCACAAAGAGGAAGGTAAACGAGCAATAATCAAACCTAAATCTCATGCATCCTCATCCAAATCAACATCCAAGTAGAATTAGAACTTCATACCTTTCAATTGTACAATTACAATTTTGAATTCAATGTACGTCATTACAAATTGAAAGTAGAAATAGGAAATCTTCCCCAAATTGGATTTGGTTGTCTTGATCCACCACCTTTAATCTTCAATCTCCTCCAAGTATTGATGAACTAATCTCCTAGATGCTCTAGGATTATGATGAATTGGAATGGAAAAATGGAATCTAGGGAAAAATCTAGCTAATGTATGTGAAAATTGACAAAAGTTCTTCAAATAACCGCCTCTTCAAATAACCGCCTCTTCCCCTTTTATAGGCAAGCAATCAGGGCCTCGGATCGCCCGGTCGGAATTTGGCTCGCCCGGGCCTTCAAAAACTGCCAGAATCTCCCAAAAATCGACTTGGCTCGGCCGAGCAAGGCTTAGCTCGACCGAGCCAAGGCTCTGTCCGCTCCCGCTCGGCCGGTCCTGCACCAGCTCAGCCGGTCGAGCCCTCTGAAGCTCCGCTCGGCCGGTCCTGCACCCGCTCGGCCGGTCGAGCCCTCTGAAGCTCTGCTCGGCCGGTCCTGCACCCGCTCGGCCGGTCGAGCTCTCCAAACTCCAAAACACGTGCGATTTTCATCCAAAACTCCACCAAAATTGAGCGTTTATGCCCAAAACCTATCCTACACACATCAAACACACAAAACACGAAAATGCAACCAAAATACGACAAAAACATATGATACGGGAGTAAAATAGCCACAAACAAGCATGTACACACCTCAAAATATAGGTCATTTTACACACGTATCATAATCCCCCAAACTTGAACCTTTGATTGTCCTCAATCAAAACAAAGTAGAGTAATTAATCTACCTCATGCAACACCTCATAGCTCATCAAAGTTATCTTAGCATGTTCAAGTAAAACGAGATCATCACCTAACTTTGTAACAAGGTTAATGCTAAGGACATGAACCACTCATCAAAATGGATACAAGAAACGAAAGCACTCCCTCACATGTTTAGGGATGATGAGATTTCACACATTCACAAGATATCGAGCTTGATTTCCATAGGCTTGCATCCATTCTCACCACTATACTACAATGAGTTAGTTTCTAGAATCAAAAAGGTCTTTTCATAGGTTGTAACGTGGCTAACTAGAAGGTGGGTGGTTTTGGGCCAAAGTGACTAAACTTCTCAATTTCCCAAAACCCCCAAACTTGTTCTTTTCGAACCACTCCAAACCACCGAGGCTTTTCATTTCACATCACATTTTTTCTTTTTCCTTTCTTTTTCTTTCTTTCTTCTTCTATTTTTTTTTTCCTTTTCTAGCACCATCTTTCATTCATCTTATCGGTGCTTCACAACCCACATTTTTTTTGTTTTTCTTTTTCTAACACTTGCACCAAAAATTTTTGGTAGGTGCTCATTTTTCTAGGATCAACAACAATCTTTTATTTCGTTCTTTCATGCCTCAACATTTTCATCATCACAAATCCAATCAATTCCCAACCCAACTCTCATCACCGTATTCACCCTCATACACTCTTTCCCCCCAATAATGGTCCTAATTATATCAAGGAAAATTCACCAATAAAGCTCAATCACGGGGGTCAAAGATATGAACGGCAAAATCATGATAACAATCACCTTATACTCCCGGTGTGAAAGGTAGGACTAAGAAACGATGGCCTAAGATCATTTTCCAGTTACACACTCATGCTAATAGATAGAGAACGAATGCAAGTTCTAGATCTCGTACTCTCAATCTTGCCACTCACAATCGAAATAGATATGACAATATCATGGCTCAAACCTCACAGCTTTTTGTCAAGTCCTATGCATTAACCACATACAAAACTCGGCAATTCAAAAGTTAAACTTAAAACATGCTTCGACAACTAGATTCCGCCCTATCATAAGTTGAAGTAGACATCAAACTCCACTAAGTAAATCATGATTAAATCTCAAGTCTCATCTAGGTTCATCACACACACACAAGCACACAACAATCCTACAACAATCTACATTCCAAAACATAAATGTAACGAAACTAAATGGTAAGAAAGACGATAGAAAGCGTTACCCATCAGTAGGCACGATCATCGATCTCCATTCCTTATTTGCACCTACTACAAAGCATACACCACCAAACAATTGAGCATAAACTAGCCGATTAAATTCTCATATCCACCAACTTCCACAAACCAATTATCAACAAAAATACAACAATATCCACCATTTCCACCATTCATTCCAAACCATAACATATCCACATGCCAAAACCAAATAGAAAGAATTAACACATGTACTTGCCAAAATCATCCATCCATTCATCATCCAAAATCATTCCACAATCATCAACCAAATTCAAAATCCAAATGTTAAGTAAATCGTAGTACAACCAAATCGAATTATCAAATTTTTGAAATATTCAACTACACTAAGCTAAACTAGAAAGCATCATAAAGATAGAGAGATAGAGAAGAGAATGAACCAGAGCGCCAACTACCGACACTTCCCCCCAAACTTAGTCAAGTGAGACTAAGTTTGTAAAAAGGTAGTCGGTGCGTCATTGCTCATCCCTATCCTGCTGCTGCTGTTGGCGG
The DNA here is from genome assembly GCA_026898455.1 of Plectranthus barbatus. Lineage (NCBI taxonomy): Eukaryota > Viridiplantae > Streptophyta > Magnoliopsida > Lamiales > Lamiaceae > Plectranthus > Plectranthus barbatus. Next base: position 107,801 of record JAPKLW010001918.1, on the reverse strand, counting down.
TCTCAGATGGGTTGCCTCCCATCAAGCGCTTTTTAAAGTCCATAGCTCGACTACACACCCTAGTTGACAAAAGAAACATCCAAAACCACGTTAGAGCTATTATCAACATAATAAGGTTTAACCCGATGACCGTTCACCTTAAAACAAGGACCATTTTCACGGCCTATTTCCACCGTACCATTCCCAAAAGTTTGCTCCACAATAAAAGGACCCGACCACTTGGAACGAAACTTACCTGGCATAAACTTCAACCGTGAGTTAAAGAGTAGCACCAACTCACCAGGAGCAAAAACTTTACGTCGGATGTGCATATCGTGGAACCTCTTAGTACGCTCCTTGTAAATTTTTGAGTTTTCAAAGGCTTCGTTCCGGAATTCATCCATCGCATTCAAATGCATAGCACGCTCCCCTTGAGCCTTTCTCCAATCAACATTAACCATCTTCAAGGCCCAATATGATTTATGTTCCAATTCAACCGGCAAATGGCAAGACTTCCCAAAGACCAATTGATAAGGTGACATACCAATCGGAGTTTTAAAAGCCGTGCGAAAAGCCAATAAAGCATCATCCAGACGCTTAGACCAATCTTTCGGGGAGGCAACTGTCTTTTCCAAAATGGCCTTGATTTCACGGTTTGCAAGCTCCGTCTGACCATTAGCTTGAGGATGATACGGAGAAGTAATCCGATGCTTAACACCATAACGTGCTAACAAGTTTTCTAACAATTTATTACAAAAATGACTTCCCCCATCACTCACCAAAGCCCTAGGAATACCAAACCGTGTAACTAATCTTTGCAAGAACTTCATCACAACCTTAGCATCATTCGTAATAGTTGGACAAGCCTCTACCCAACGGGAGACATAATCAACAGCAAGCAATGTATACTGATACCCGCAGGAAGAAGGAAACGGGCCCATAAAATCAATCCCCCAAACATCAAACAAATCAACTTCAATAAAAAACTTAGAAGGCATCTCATCCCTACGGGTTATTGATCCTGTTTTCTGACACCTATCACAAGCTTTAACAAAGTTCATACAATCACGGTAAATAGATGGCCAATAGAAACCACAAGAAAGTACCTTTAATGCCGTGCGATTAGCAGCAAAGTGACCTCCACTTTCGGACGCATGACATTCCTCCATTATCCGTCTCCACTCTCCTTGATGCACACACCTCCGGATGACACCATCTGCACACCTACGAAACAGGAAAGGTTCCTCCCAATAATAAAACCGCACATCTTTAAGGAATTTCTTCTGTTGATGGGGTTTCAAATCAGGAGGAAATACTCCGTCAACCAGAAAATTTGAAAAATCAGCATACCATGGAATGTTATGAGCTACATAAAAGATATGTTCATCCGGAAAACTCTCATTGATGCCTGATTCATGTTCATCTTCCCCAACCGGTTCCTCTAAACGAGACAGATGATCAGCTATAACATTCTCACAACCTTTCCTATCCCGAATTTCTATATCAAACTCTTGCAACAATAATATCCACCTAATGAGTCTAGGTTTTGCATCCGGTTTTTTAAACAAATAACGTATAGCTGCATGATCCGTGTACACAATTGACCTAGCTCCTACCAAATAAGCTCTAAATTTATCATAAGCATAAACCACGACTAGAAACTCTTTCTCAGTGACAGTGTAATTACATTGAGTCGAATTTAGAGTTTTACTAGCATAAGCAATCACCCTAAATACTTTCTCCCTAACTTGACCTAAGGCTACCCCCAGTGCCACATCGCTAGCATCACACATCAATACAAATTCTTCATTCCAATCAGGTGAAATTAAAACAGGAGAAGTCACAAGAGCAGTTTTCAACTTCTCAAAAGCACACACACATGCTTCATCAAAAACAAATGGCACATCTTTTTCTAACAAACAACACAAGGGTTTAGTTATTTTAGAGAAATCTTGAATGAATCGCCTATAGAACCCAGCATGGCCTAGAAAACTCCTAACCCCTTTCACCGTTTTTGGAATAGGCAATTGCTCGATAGCGCAAATCTTAGCCTTATCTACTTCTAATCCTTGACAAGAAATTTTATGTCCTAACACAATTCCTTCACAAACCATAAAATGACATTTTTCCCAATTAAGAACAAGGTTTGTCTCTTCGCATCTAGCAAGAACAATTTCCAAGTTTTTTAAACATGCATCAAAAGAATTACCGAAAACTGAAAAATCATCCATGAATACCTCCATAATTTCCTCGATAAGTCCATGGAATATAGCCATCATGCATCGTTGAAATGTAGCAGGGGCATTACACAACCCAAATGGCATCCGTCGGTATGCAAAAATCCCATAAGGACATGTAAAAGCAGTTTTGTGTTGATCCTCCGGTGCTACCACAATTTGATTATACCCGGAATAGCCATCCAAGAAGCAATAGTGAGAACGCCCTGCAATTCGATCAAGCATTTGGTCAATGAATGGTAAAGGAAAATGATCTTTGCGAGTAGCCAAATTCAAAGCACGATAATCAATACAAAACCGCCACCCTTTTGTCAACCTCTCCATAACTTCTTCCCCATTGTCCTTCACCACTTTTTCAAATCCCCCTTTCTTTGGTACCATATGCGTTGGGCTCACCCACTCACTATCACTCGGGGCATAGATGATATTATTATCTAACAGCTTAAGCACCTCCTTCTTCACTACTTCTTGCATCATAGGATTCAACCTCCTTTGAGGTTGTCGCTTGGGTTTGCACGTTTCCTCAAGAAGTATCTTATGCATGCAAATGGCCGGACTAATTTCTTTTATATCGGAGAGTTGCCAACCAATAGCTGACCGATGCATCCTCAAGACACGAAGCAATTTATCACTTTCACACCCCGAAAGTCCGATTGAGATGATCATCGGATATGACTCATTTTCTCCCAAGAATGCATACTCTAAATGATCCGGTAACTTCTTCAATTCAACTTTCGGTGCTTTATTCCTCATCTCCAACTTTCTTTCCTTAGCCCTATCTTCCTCTTCTTTTGTTCTTAATTCCAAGAACTTAGCTTCCTCATTTACCAAGTTGACCGAAAAATTATCCAAAATTCGGGCATACTCCCCAATATCTTCCCTTACTTCCTCTTTGTTATCAACCATATTGATTGTAAAAATGGAATTTTGCAATACTTCTTCTAACGGCTCTTGTTCACCTCTTTCCTCAAAACTTTGATCATGCACAACTTCTATCAAATTGCATTTCTCCTCATTCTCATCCTCCACATTTCTCTTCATGGCGTCTGGAAAAGAAAAAGTGATCTTCCTTCCATCAAATTGAAAAGTTAATTGACCATTTTTCATATCAAACAATGCTCCACCGGTAGACAAAAATGGCCGGCCCAAAATAAGAGGAACATCTCCATCATCTTCCATATCCAGTACCACAAAGTCAGCTGGAAATATAAAGTCTCGCACCTTTACTAACACATCTTCCACAATTCCTTTTGGGTAAGACAAAGACCGATCCACCATTTGAAGTGTCATAGTGGTGGACTTAATTTCCCCTATTGCCAACTTCTTGAACAAAGATAGGGGCATTAAATTGATGCTCGCCCCTGAATCACACAAAGCCCGAGTCACTTCAATTCCACCAATTATGCACGAAATGGTAAAACTCCCGGGGTCCTGCCTTTTAAAGGGCATCTTCCTTTGGATTACAGCACTACATTCTTCAAATAAATTCACTGTCTCATATTCACCAATGCCATACTTGCTCTTTTGAGTGAACATCTCTTTCAACATCTTAATGTATCCTGGCATTTCTTGTAACACTTCAAGCAACGGAAGATTTATTTGAATTTTACTCATGTGCTCAAGAAATCGAGCAAACTTCTTGTTCCTCCTACTTTTCTCAAACCGTTGAGGATAAGGCATAAGAGGAATTGCATCTTTCTCCACAGATTTTTTTACCGATACATCCTGCTCTTGAACTCCCTTTTGTATAACTTCTTCTTATTCCTTAAATGTAACCTTCTTCTTAGGACCTCCGTCAATCTTTTCCCTTACATCTTCCTTCTCCTCATGTCTCGGTCCATCATAAGAGAGCCCGCTTCTAGTGGTTATGACCCCACAAGCACCTTCAAGAGGATCTTCTTCCTTGAGACTAGATTGATACGTTATACACGCTACTTGTGACTTAAATTCTGTCAAGATTTCCTCATTTCTTCTACACTTCCTCTCAAAATCCCCCTCAAACTCCGGTATCTTTTCTTCCTTCTCCAAATACAAATGACTAGACTCATCCAACCAAGATTGTGAGGGCAAACTTGTCTCAGTCCATGAATCAAATGCGTAGTCTCCCCTATATGGCTCATACTCAACTTCTTGATGTCTCCTCCAATGATTTTCCAAAGTATACACGTCCCTTCCATATCCATCATTTTTTCTCTCAAATTCGTACATCAGTCTTTCCATTTTTTCTTGCATGGAAACCATTTGATCTCGCAACAATTCTATCCCATTTGCTTCTCTCATTATTTTCGCTACTTTAGGTTCCATCCTTCTTCTTGGCCATTGACTACTATTATTAGCTATCCGCTCTATCAAACTCCATGCTTCGTTCTCTTCCAATTCCAAAAACACTCCTCCTGATGATGCATCCATCAACATTTTTGTTTCATAATCCAATCCTCCATAGAATTGGCAAATTTGTTGACTCTTCGGAAGACCATGTTGAGGGCACTTATGCAAAAGCTCTCGGAACCGATCCCAGGCTTCATAGATAGGTTCATCGTTTGCCCAAACAACGTAATATCTGCCCTTCTTTTCAAGGTTAAGCTTGGTGGAAAAATTTTGAAGAGGAACTTCTCCCTTAACTCTTCCCACGTGGCTATATTTGTCTTGTCTAGACCCTCAAACCAATGCCTTGCCGAATCCCTCAATGAAAACGAGAATAATCGCAGCCGAATTAAGTCTTGAGGAACTTGATTGATCTTAATGGTATCCGTGATTTCCAAAAATCGGGATATGTGCACATTCGGATCTTCGGTAGCATGTCCTCAAAACAGATTATTTTGTATCATTTGAACCAATTGAGGCTTAATTTCGAACTGCGTGGCATTTACTCCAAGTCGGAAACCACCGGTCATCGGCTCTCCTTGAGGTCGGAAAAGATTTTGTAGTGGTCTACGAGGACCATTCCTCTCATTAAGCAACGCCTTCATCAATTCAATTTGCCTTTCTAACTCTCCAATCCTCATTGTATCTTCCCCCGGATTAGCCATTTCCAAATCAATCTCAATACTTCCTTGTCTTTGTTGTGCTTTCCTTTCCAAGAGTTCACGAGCCTTAGACCTCGTGATCATATACAACCTACACCTCACAAAAATTCCAATTACCAAACAAAACAACTAGATCAAACAAACCAAATTCAACTATCAAACAACAAACTACAAGCAAAACAATTCACACAAGCAATTTAACAAACACCTAGCCAACAAGCTTCACTTTTCCCCCAATATCTAGCAACCTAATGAATGAAGTCCCCGGCAACGGCGCCAAAACTTGATGCGGCTAAAAGTTCAATGGAATTAAACTCTCAACCACACAAAGAATAAAATATCAAATCCAGGTTCTTCTCATTTTCGCCTACTAGAGTACCGGGATACTACAGCAAAGATCTTATAGCTAGGCAAAATTAATCGTTGAGTAGTTTTTATCAACTAGGCAAGTAATGTAAACCTATGCTAACAATGTAAGACTAACATGAATCAAACAATCAATTGACATTCACTCAATCAATTCTTTACACAATTTGGTTAACCAAAACACACAAATGCTCAAAATAGGAAGATAGGATGTTGATATGAACTTGGATGCAATCAACTTAGGT
>JAPKLW010001918.1:39070-96948 GCA_026898455.1 Plectranthus barbatus | reverse complement strand
CACCCTGTGGAAGGGATGTTACCTGAAAGTTTGGAGTTACCGGTGGGCCCTGCATTTGAGCCGTTGGAGATCTTAGCTGAACGAGTGGTGAATGAAGATGGGAAGTCGGAGGCGCAAATTTTAGTGCAATGGGTGGGGCAATCACAAGATGATGCGACATGGCTAAGTCGGGAAGTGTTTCAGTCCCAGTTTCCAGATTTCAACCTTGAGGACAAGGTTGTTTTGAAGGGGGATGGATTTGATAGAGAGCAGGATCGTGAGTTGGTGGGCGATGGGGAGCCGTAGCCGTTACGGGTTTACCGTAGGCGAGGACGGGTCGGAGAGGCACAGTAGCGTGCATTGCAATTCTGGAATTATTTAGTTTATTTTGATTTTTAATTAATTGTCTTAAGTTATTTATTTCCTAGTTTATTAGATTTGATTTAGAAAAGATATTATCTCCTAGTTTGATGATAAATTTGATTTAGGAAAGATATCTTTAAGATATTTTAGATATGATTTTGGGATATTTAAATCCCTATTAGGGTTTATTTTTGATTAAGTAATAAGATTTTGATTTATTCACGTTTATCGTGACTGAGCCGTTTCTGCTTCTATCAATTCATCTTGTCATTTATTTCCCAGCGTGTTCTTGTAAAACTCCCGGATTTCATCCATGCATATTTCATTATTCCAAACACCCTAATACACAATATAATATAAATTGTCTAATCTAGAAAATTCTCAATCTCGATTTCAAACCATTTACAAAATGATAATAATTAGTTAAAAAGAGTTCCAGAAATGTTTTCTAAAGAATAATCACATTGGAAAAATAACTCCACCAAAACACTGCCCAACAAGAACATAAAATAAAGGGAAGGTCTTGGATTAGGCAGGCCTAAACGATTTAGGCGGATTTTATCTATTAACCCAAGATTTAGGCGAATTTTATCCATTAACCCAAGCCCAAACCCATATAATATACCCTATTTGGGATGGGTGAACCCATTTGGGTAGGATAAAACCCGCCTAAACCATTTAGGCCTGCCTAACACAAGTTTTTGCCTAAAATAAAGATGATTTCGTGAAAATATATTCTTAAGTTACATGATCAAAGGATGTTAAGCAATTAGTCAGACAAAGAATGCAATTTGAACAAATTACACAAAAAAAAAAAAAAAAACCCCACCAAACCAATTTAGGCATGTTTTCTACAGTCAAACAGACGACTAATTTGAATACAAAGCAGAGCTTTTCAAACCCTGATAATCTTTTGAACAAACAAGCAGGGCGACGATACATTCTCTCTCCATCAATCACGGTCTCTTGAAGAGATATCCCAATAGAATGCCTACCAAGAAAACAATGATAGCATACATGAACGGGATGCCCCCACCATTGCTTTTCCGCCTCAAAAGCTCCTGTGAAACATAACCAAATGAATAGCAACGTCATTTCAATTACATGCCACAATATGAAGGAATAATCAAACCATCATCCTAAACTCACCCAACTGGGTATATGCATCAAGTTCACTTCCAGCGCCACAACATCTTTTAAAGGAGAATTTACAATAAAATAGGACAAAAGAACTATTTATTCTCTCGCGAGTTGGGGTGGGGGAACACATTGAGGGATAATTTAGTTGAGCAATCTACTTATTCCTAGAACATTCACATGGCCCGATGGACATCACATGAAAGCCTTCATTTTCATATGGAGTATTTTTTAATTGAAAGCACCCTCCTAGGCGCTCATAAGTCAAACTGAAACAACTTAAGTTATCATGAATTCATTGCACCAAATAGTTAACTCAAAGATTCCAGAATGAGACTGGTCATAACAACCAATTACATGCACCAGGAGCACAATGTAGGTCATTCTTCTTCGACCAGTTTCCTCATACAAAGAGACAACAATCAACTTCAGCTGGGACTGAGTGGGAACAATAATGACTGTCTACTATTTTATCATGTGAAATCAGATGATGCCATCTGATGCAATATTTGTTAATTGCTTGCTGTACAAGTTGTGAATGCTGACAGCCTGACACTCAATGCAAGAATCCCCCAAAGATGTTAACTGTTGTACAAATTTATCGAACCAGTTGAGACACAGTAAATGTTGGTTTCTATGTCAACTATATTAGACCTGGATGGGTAGAAATGCAGAAACCGGTCAAAATAAACACAAAAACTTCAGTATATAAGTATCTTTTTCGTTTAATAGTCCAGTTTGTCAGAGATCTTTTGTTCAAAGTTGAAATGTAACATAATAGGAACATATTTTCAGTTTCTCTGGTGCATATATGCATGTGCAAGGGATGTTTAAATGGTTCACTGATGCAATTACTCTCTAGACAAAAAGATCCACAAAAGCTAAAAGATAAAACATATGTTACCAGTTCGTGTTGAAGCTTGTGATTTTGCTGAATAGCAGAACGTTTCTCTTCAGTCAGCCTTGAAATCAGGGATTTAGCCTGTGGAAACAAATGAATAATAAGCAAAAGAAAAGAATAATAGCTTTGACATTTGTCTGCAGCAAAATAGACAGAAATACAAGGACAAAATAACAAAGGTTGATAATCTAAGAAAATATGATATAACCTCTAATGAGTTCTCTTGTTGGTCCAACAACCCTTTAGACACCTGCAGCCATAGCAAAGCAATCAAGAGCTTCCTAATAATATAGTAAAAAGTACATATTTGCAGAATACATCAATGATCCTTATTTACATTGTTGAATTCAGAAGACTGATTCACAGTCCCATTGTCTGATACTGAGGCCCTCGGAGAGGTGCCTTCCTCTGATCCCTCTCGCACAGGTGAAGGTGGTTGTGGTGGTGCAACATAGGAAACTCTCAACTTGAATTCATCAACTTGATTCCCCGAGTCTTTGTTGAACTGGAAATGGAGCACCAATGAAAATCAAATAACTTTCTGACAGAACTCTCAGATCTCAACTAGAAGCAAGGTAAATAATGAAGACTTGCATACCATTTCAGCAGTAATATCCTTAGCAGTAGATCCAGGGCTTACAACTACGCTTTGCAGGAGAAATTTATCCCTGCATTGCATGTCCGCAGGGGCCTCTTTCTGGGCTTGCATCGTAACTTAATGACCAAACAATTGAAGAATTCAGTAACAGAAGTGTATGTCCATACCCATTAAGTCTTATTACTTCTGAATAATATTTTCCAACTAACAACTATAATTGCCCGAGTAATAAACCAAGATTAAGCATACAAATAGAAAGAAAGAGACCTATGACATCACAAGTAGAGTGAGGAACCACAACTCCAGTGTTTGGCCTCACACAATACTTCTTTGGATTTGTCGTCTTCACCTGAATATTTTGATGAGAATAATACATGAATGTAAGAACCAGGTATATCCACGCGGCCAAGCACGGGCACTCTAATTTCTCATATCGAATAAGACATTTCCAAACTGATAAAAAGTAAGTATGAATGAAGAAAAAAACATTTGTTTTTACCTTAAATGCAACGTAGTTATTGGACTTATTGGTCAATTGCATGGAACATGCGATCTGCTTCTTCAACTCGACTAGAAAATAAAACATCAAACACAAGTACGACAGTAAGATCAGAACTCGAAAACACAGATCTAAAACAAAAAATGAAGTCTTCCCTATTTTCCCACAGTAGTAGAATATTCTAGAAAAGTTAATAGAACACCGAAGTAGAACATCTTACAAGCAAAAGGAAAATGAGAGAATTATGAATTACATGGGAATTGAAGTTCGAGTGGCTCGATCTGGAGGAGGTCGCCGTTACTCATTTCTTAGCCGATCGACGATCTGCCCGGCGGAGAGTAGATGATATTGCGTGCGTGTAGAATCAGAACGCCTTGGCGGTGGCTGAGAGCGAGTGGAAGTCGGCGGAAGCAGATTTCAGACTGATTTGAGAGAGGAAAAAGGGAAAGCGGAGATCTGGGGTTTTCGAAATTTAAGGAAAATAGGACAGTATATACTGTTTTTTCAATTTGGAGACCAAAATAGACTACAAATAAATTTTAAAATAATGGGAATTAGGAAAGTGCAGTTCGTTAAAAAAGAAAAAAAGAAAAAAAAAAGTATTTGGGCAAAGTATTATTCAAAAAGAAGAGGCGCATAAATGCGATTGTATATTCTCTCCGAATAAGCAATATAATTGTCTTCGCTCATGTAGATGTGTGGGCTATTTCATGGTGTTTAGAGTCAATTTTATTAAATTATAGACTATTATTGTTAAATTAAATTGACATTCTTGGGACTAAAAAATCTTTACTATAAACTTTTGTATTATCTAATAAACTTAATGCACTTAAATGTTAATTATTTAATAAAAATATTTTACGGTTTATAATAATATAATTAATTCTTAGGTAAATTGATTGTATTAGACTATTTTTTAATATTTTCTTTCATCTGAAACTATTATAAAATCAAATATAATAATGACTATTTTTTATTTATATTTTTTTTCACATACATTATATTATTTAAAAAATTTAGTATTTTTCAAACAAAAGTTTATATTTCATTTATTTATTGAAATAAATTGTACGAAACCAAAAATTAGAAATAATTTGCATAACTATTTTATAAATTATGTTTAAAATATATTGTGTGGGATTATCCTATATATTATGTTTTGAGAAATTAAGTTTATCTTTTAATAATTAACTAATATTGCACCACGCGATCCATGCGATTATTTATATTGTTATATTAAATTAGGTATTTTATTTATACTGAAATAATATGACTATATAAAATATGTAAACAATAAAATTATATAATCACGCATGCAATTTATTTATATAGTATATATACTATATTATATTGATATATATTTATCTTGATTAATTTTTATTTTTAAATTTAAAAAATGTTAAATTTTAATTTAAAAACTATTATTATTTTTTTAATTAGGGTACACTATTTAAATGAATATGGGTGTATTGATGCAACTCAAATACATGACTAATCGATCATATGCAAACCGCTTAACCACTTGTATTCCTAGATTGAGACATATATTATTTATTGATATGGATGAAATTTCACTTTATAATTTATAAATTTTAATTCTAAAGAATTTTCATTGTTTTCTTATGTGTGGGAAACCTTCAATATTTTAATATTGAAAATCTTAAATTTTAATTATGTTACTTCTTATTCTATCCCTATTTCCAAAAGAAACTTTTATAGTTAATGTATCATAATGATTGTTTGTTACATCATTAGATAGATACTTTATTTTATGAAACATAATACATTAACCTAAAACCTCACTTCACTTAGATCATCCAATTAAAGCTCAAACTCGTGACCTTTTGGACACACATAACATACTTAAACGACTTATGCACCAAGTTGGGACATTAGATACATATTTAACTATATGCATTGGTGCATGCTTTATGCATATTAAACTTGGATCTATGTTTGAATTGTAATTTAATTTACTATTCGCACATGAATTAAAAGTTTATTCACTTAATGTAATATCCCCGAGTTTAATTAAGCTAAATTATGCTTAATGGATTCAATAAAATATTTTACCTTCCTCAAAATTTCAATAATATTATTATTATTGTTCAAATATAGCAAGAATATCTTTAAAATTCATAATTCGTGTTCGGAAGGTCCATTTTTAAAACCGAGCTAGGGAAATGTTCGGAATAAAATAAGAATGAACACGAATTGATCAGGTTAATTTTTCGAGACTCGTGGAAAGAGTTACTAATTTTCGAGATTTTAAGGAATTAAATATATACATGGATATATATTTTGCAAATTAAGAAAGAAAAAGGATTTAAGTGGAATATTTGAAAAATAGGCATGGAGGGGGTATGTGGCAGAATGCATGTGTTTGTGATGACACCTCAAGGAAGTGGGAGTGGTGTAATTTGGAATTATTGATCAAAATAATATTGAGGTTTTATTTTCTCATTTCTGAAAAAAAAAAATCGCACACCACCACCACCACTGTTGCACCCCTTCTCGCCACCCCCTCTGTTCGCACAGATTTCGACCAGCACGAGCCACGACAGGAGACGAATCTACAACCATTCTCTTCCTTGTTCTTCAGGGATTCCGGGAAGCCATCGTACGCCCCGAGAGGTGAAGTAACAAGAGAGTTACAAGCCGAGAAAGGTAGGCCGTCGGTTTCGAACCGTTTCGATATCAAAATTTTCAAACTTGTTTATTTCTCTATGAAATCAGATTTGGTTAAAGGATATGTGTTCCTTGTGACGTAGGGAGTTGATTGATATTTGGGAACACAAAAATAGTTGCTGGAAAGCCAAACCCGCCGCCAAACCACCATTAACGCCGGTAAGAATTTCTTAAGCTTTTCCGGCGAGTTTCTCCATTTCAGTCCATGTCCTTCATGATTATGTTGTCCAAGCATGTTGTTAAATGCATTTTGGTGGGTTGTGGGGGTTGAAATGGCCGGAGTTGGCCGGAAACAACTAGCGCATGTCGCGCACTTTGCTGTTTCTACTGGTTCGTCGGTGTTGGTCGACACATTCACGTCGACCGATGTGGCCGGCGATGGACGTCATGGCTGGCACCCGGCGAGATGTGCAGCGCGAGTCTACTCTCTTTTCCTTTGCTTTTCTTTCGCATATGTATATAATATATGCATGTAGGTTGCTGGGAAATTATTCCTGAATCTCCCTTAGGACTATATTGTAAAAGGTTTTGTTGGATCAAACCTTAGTAGATGGTCGATCATTACTGAACTTTAGCATAGTCTAGCAACTCTTGTAATGTCCTGTATAGGGTGAATATTGAGTTGTAATAGAATATGTTGCTAGAAGCACTTCCAGCAAACACCAGAGAATGCTAAAGAAGAAAGAAGGCTAGTGGTTGCAGATTGCTGAGGAATCAACATTTGCTAACATATTGCAGATTGCTAAAGGCATTAGCAATCCGGAGTCGAAGGAATCCAAAGAGCAACTGCTGCGCAGACAGCAGTTCATCTAGCAGAGTGCTAAAGAAAACTAGCAGACCGTTCCGGAGAAGCTCAACAAAGCGAAGACAACAAAATGGCTGCTACACCGTCGTTCTGACCAACCAATGCACGAGGACTAGACTTGTCAGAAGTAGGTCGGAAAGCCTGTACGGAGTCAGAAAAGTTGGTGAAAGTCTATCTACTTTTGGATGAAAGATCCGTTGTGTCTAACGGACATGGAGATTCAAGTTTTGAATCTCCAAGTATAAAAGACAAGTCAAAAGGGAGAAAAGACTACTGCTCATTCATATACACAAACTCACACTTGAGAGATTCCTAAGACAAAAAGCAAAAAGCTTGAGAGCAGTCAGTTGAAAGCTACAATCGAAAAACATTCAAAGCCTTCAACAATCAGAGTGTCCCCATTGAATATCTAACACTCATTTGAAGAGATTCCTTGACTTTGCTCAATAATCTTCCCAAACTAAAACCATGCATTATTTTAGAAGGAAGGGAAATGTTGTTACAAAAGACAGCAAGAAGCCGACTGCTGTCAAAATCACAAAAATTTGGATTCCCAAGAGGATAATCCAAAGAGCTAAGCCCGTAGGACCCGTAGATACTTGGGGACCTAAACTATAAACTTGTGATTTACAGGAACAAGTACGTGCGATTCAACTTCATGAGATGAAAGAGTGGATCATAGATAGTGGATGCTTAGTTCACATGATTGGAAAGAAGGATCTCTTTACAGATCTCAACATGGTCAGAGGACCACAGTCCTGTTTGGTGATAACTAAAGGGGCAGAGTTATTGGAAGATGATGCATCGAGCAAAATGGAGTCCGAATCATTAATGTATCCCTAATCACCAACTTGAAGCACAACCTCCTAAACATAAGCCAACTGAGTGAGAGTGTATATGTTGTTTCCTTCAAAGAAATAGAATGCTAGATCAATGACAAGGCTTCAAGTGAAGTCAAGTTGAGAGGAATCAGAAAAGGAGGATTGTATGTCGTAGACTGGCAGAGCGAGCAGACAAACTCGTGCTTCGTGGTGACCAGTTCCAGGGAGACAAACTGGTTGTGACACAAAAGATTGAGCCACCTGAACTTTAAGACAATCAACTATTTAGCCAAGCACGAACTGGTAGAAGGATTGCCCAGAGGAGCATTCAAGAAAGAAGGAGTATGCAAAGCTTGTCTACGGGGAAAGCAGACCAAAGCCTCCTTCAAGAATAAGCCAGTCAGCCCCTGCACATATCGAGTATTAGAGTTACTTCATATGGATCTCTTTGGTCCAGTAACTCCACCAACCATTGGAGGAAAAGTGATTTTCATTGGTGGTCGTGGATGATTATTGAAGGTACACATGGATAAAACTTCTCAAGACGAAAGATGAAGTGAAGCTTCTCCTTCTCAAGCTGATCATGAGAGTTTAGAATCTAAGAGAAGTCACAATGAAAAGAATCCGCTCAGACAAAGAATTCTGCAATGGCCCCTTATAGATTTTTGCGTGAAAGCTAGTATCGAACATAAGAGATCAACTCCTAGAACACCGTAGCAGAATGGGGAAGAAACAGGACTCTGAAGGAAGCAGTCTAAGCCATGCTGGCAGAGACCAACTTGGGAGAAAAGTTTTGGGGTGTAGAGTTGATGACGGCCTGCTACACGCAAAACATAAGTGACATCAACGATCGTCTTCAAAAGACCCCATACAAAGTATACCATGGTCGTAAGCCTTCTATAGCTCATTTCTATGATTTCGGTTCTCCATGTTATATTCACAACAATGAGAAGTCAAAAGTGAATGCTTTCTCTCCCAAAGCTGATGAAGGGGTGTTCCTGGGATATGGACATCCTTCTCACAAGAGATATAGAGTATTCAATAAGACTATCAAAATTTTTGGAAACAACCTGTAATGTAATTTCTAATGAGGCTACGCTAGTGCGCAGGATCATGAAGGAACTGGGAGAAGAAGTTCCTGAGATCAATGATGTCAATGAACAGTTGGGAACGAATTCATTCAATGCTAAACCAACTATTTCGACTAGATCTATAAATGGATAATCTTCTTAACCAGCACCCTCGATTGGACATCAAACAATCGAGAGGGCCCCTGATACAAATGATCTTGCTTGAAACCTTAGATTCTTTTTCCCTAAAAGAAGGCATAAATCAATTTCAGACTGGAGTGTTCAAGGCTGAAGATGCTGAAGCTCAGACTGAAGACGCAGAAGCTCAGATTGAATATGCCGAAGTTCAGAATGCAATCTCCAAGCTCAGACTGAAGGATTTCAAACTGACGAAGGCCAATCTTCAGGAGGATAAGTTTCATTACAGCTACCAGTTCGAGCTGATCAAGGCACTGTTCAATCGGTTTTAGGGTACAAAATAATTCAAGAGCATTTTTTCCTTATGACATGCCAGTTGCAGGTGTGGAATCTTTAGAGCTATTCATTCAGCTAATCCAGGTTGTCGAGCTTCCATGACCTGAATGTCTTTGACACCATCCAGAAGATGTTGTGTTGGATGACATTACCCATCAAGTCCGAACAGGGACATGGGAGTGCCTCCTTATATGCTATATTTCTCAGTATGAATGGATGAAGATTGGAGATGCTCTACAATCCACCAATCGGATCAATGTCATGCAAGAAGAGCTCTCAGAATTCTCTCACAATCAAGTATGAGACTCGGTGGATAGACCATCACATCAGTGTGTGATTGGTACCCAGTGGGATTTCAAGAACAAGCGAGATGAAGCTAGCAACGTAGTCCAAAACAAAGCCCGATTAGTTGCCAAGGGATATGCGGAGCGCGAAGGCATTGATTTTGATGAGACATTTGCCCCAGTAGCAAGAATGGAAGCAATTAGGCTATTCCTAGCTTATGTTGCATATCACAACTTCACGGTCTATGAGATGGACGTGAAGAGTGCTGATAACTCTCATTAAGAGTTTATTCTTTTCCAACTTGTTTAAGATGTTGTTTTAATAAGATTTGTCCCAGTTTTAGATCATTTGTTGGTTTATTTATATCTCTACTGCATTTATGCTTTATTTTGCTAAGTTAGGTATTTAATAAGTTTTTCAAGTTTTTGTGAAGGTTTTTCACCAGGTTCGGGATGCTTAAGCTTTTAACTCGCACATTGGCCAAGAGTTGTGCTCGAGCATAGAAGTCACAATGAAGTGTGGAGAAGACACTTGCTGGGACCACTTGGGGACAAAGATCAAATACTTTTTGGATCTTGTCTGCCAATGAGGACAGGTGTCGATATATGAGCCAGGCAGTGTTAGAAGAGCAAAAAGGTGTTTCTATGTGTAAGAATCCGATATGGCAAGGGATGATCGATGGAAGGAATACAAGATAGAAAATATCAAAGGAGGGGACAACATTTTGACATATGATATAGAACACACGAGCTGAGGGAGGATATTCAGAGGGAAGAAAGATGAGAGCGTGCGGCGGAAGCAAGGTGTCCAAGAGTCTGTCGATCATCATCCGAGTGTTTTTATTTTCATTTTAGCTTTTTGTAATTCAAATCTGAAGATGGTGAATGATCTTGATCTCTCTTTTTTTCTTTATTTGAATATGAGCTAAATCACTTTGCACTTGGGTTGTCGAATCTTTATTCGAACTTGAATATGTGTTAATGATTATCAAAATCACCCTACCTTTTGTCCATGGCCTAACATTAGAAGCTTTTGAAGTCCTTTTAATCTAAGTGTAGTATGAGTTCCATTAGTGGAGAACAAGTTCGAGATTGATAGGTAGATAAAAACAATGACATTGATGATCAAGAGCACTTGAGTGGTTAGTTAAGGTTAAGCTTAAAAATATACCAGTTATCATTGAAAATTGTTTGTTTTGGAACTTTGGTTTTCAAACTTGATAGGTGTATTTAAGCTAAACTTGTGAAATTGTGGAGATTGAAGCTTCATTAACTGAAAATTGCTCATTATGCTTTCTTTTTTATCTTTTGCTGGGGGCTTTTGTTGAACTGGAAATTGACTATATTGGGATAGCATTTTATTTGTGTTCTCTTGTTTGGTTGAGTCCTAGTCTAGTTGCTTGAGGACAAGCAACATCTCAAGTTTGAGGGGGGAGGGGGTTGATAAATCTCATAAAGAGTTATCTTTTACTCTTTTCCAACTTGTTTAAGATGTTGTTTAAATAAGATTTGTCCCAGTTTTAGGTCATTTGTTGGTTTATTTGTATCTCTGCTGCATTTATGCTTTATTTTGCTAATTTAGGTATTTAATAAGTTTTTGTGAAGGTAAAATTTTCACCAGGTTCGGGATGCTAAAGCTTTAGTCACACATTGGCCAAGAGTTGTGCTCGAGCATAGAAGCCGCAATGAAGCAGTGTGGAGAAGACATTTACTGGGACCACTTGGGAGAAGACAAGTGCCCATATTACTTTGGATGAAGAAGGGGAATCGGTCAATCCTTCCGCTTACAGAGGGATTATTGGATTACTTCTCTACTTAACAGCCAGCAGACCCGACATTTTCTATGTTGTCGGAGTTTGCGGGAGATTCCAAGATGACCTGAAGAAATTGCACATGGATGCTGCAAGGAGGATAGTGAAGTACTTGAAGGGAACTGAGTCCCTTGGAATCTGGTACCCAAGATGTGACGAGCTTACGCTTAATGGGTACTTAGACTCAGATTTTGGAGGATGTCGTATAGATTGCAAAAGCACGAGTGGTACTTGTCAGTTTCATGGACATAAAGTGATCGGTTAGTTTAGTAAGAAACAACACTCGATTGCTACACCACGACTGAAACTGAATATGTTGTCGCTGCAAGTTGCAGTGCACAAGTCTTATGGATCAAATAGCAATTATTGGATTATGATGGAAACTTGATCCTCTGTAAAATTACAGATAAATTATAATATAGTGGTCAAATAAATTTATAAAACCCTAAGGTTGTCGAACCCATAGAGATTGAATAACGAGACTATTTCATGTATTAGCCATAGTTTCTAAATCATAACTGTTTGAGAAATTTGAAATCAATGATTGGTTGTAGAATTAAAAGATGACAAAATAGAATTTTAAGGGTTTTGAAAACAATAATTAAAAAGACAAATTCCAGGGTAGATAATCTAACTATCAACATGTAAAAATCATCAACTCATCAATGGGAAAAAATTAGATTCATATGGATTAAATTCCCTGTTTGGCAATTTAAACCTAGATTACTAATGTGTGATTATCTCCTCTCGGTCTCAAGAACACATCATAAATCAATCTCAATAATAGTCTAATTCAAACCTACAATTGAATCTTCTTTCTGAGACAAAAAACAAATGCATTCATTTCCCTCTTCCTATTATCAATTTTCACCTTTCGGTCCTTTAATTAATAACTACAAATTTAGATCAATTTCACATCTCGATCCTTCATTAATTCTAGATTTGGTTGAATTAAAACTGGAAATTAAACCATGCTATCGAGTTGAATCAATTAAACATGCATCGAGATGATTATCAAAGCCTTAGAATCTGCTAGGGTTTCTAGCCACTAAACATGGATAGAATTAAAAAAAACATATTATTAAAACTCATAAATTAACTTACAAGGAAAATAGGAACCTTGAAGTCTTGGAAGAACTCCAATGTAAATAAATTCTAAGTAGTCAAAGTCTTCATTTTCGATCATAAGTTGTAGTATTTATAGAGGAGAAAGTAAATCTCAACAAGGTATTGGGCTAAAATACAGAAAATAACCAAATGGGCAAATTTCTCCTTTTTGGGCCTCGGTGTCGATCAACAGGCAGCGTGTCGATCGACACTGCCGTTATATGTCAATCTCCTCCTTTGCTTCAATCTCGATTGACATGGAACCCCATGTCAAGCCCTTATTTTGATCCTGCCTTCAGTCGACATTGACCCTCCGTGTCAATCGACATGCACCATGTCAATCAACATGGAGGGTTTTGCTCGAGTTTTTGGCTTGTCTTTCGTGTCGATCGACATCCCATGTGTCGACCGAAACAACAGCTTTGTCATTCCAGATCTTTTCACCATTTGATCACTTTTTAGCCTCAAAACCTGCAAAAACTCACCATTGCAAGCATAACATCCTCTATAATACACTAATGCAAGAAAATAACTAATAACTAATCCTAGTTGCCTTAAAATAATGGATAAATACATGGATAAGTGAGTGTAAATACGATCTTATCACAACTCAGGATGCGTTCCTATTTATTGTGACAACAACAGTGCTATGTGTATAATGAAGAATCTGATTTATCATTCCAGAACCAAGCACAAAAACATCCGACATCACTTTATTCGTGATCATGTCGAGAAGAAGGATATTAGCGTGGAGTATATCCGAACTGAATATCAGCTTCCAGACATCTTCATCAAGCCTCTCCCAAAAGCAAGGTTCAAGGAACTTTGTATCACACTAAGTCTTTTGGAGTATCATGAAGTTTCAGAATGTGGAGAACGAGTCCAAGCTCTCATTTCTCTTTTCCAAGCCGTGAAGATTCTTTGGTTTTCTAGGAGAAGTAGAATAAAATTGAGTCCAAGCTCTCAGTTTTGGATTTCTTGAAATTTCACAGTGAAACTGATCATCGGTTTCTATTCGAGTTTATTAGTCTGAAGTGTGTGCAGACTGACGCAATAATTTTGGAGTTCATTCAGACTGAAGCTTAGAAGTTTCACTTTAACGAAGAAGCAGACTGAGACTGAGTCCTAACTCTCAGTTTTCCATAAGCTTTCAAACTGAAGCTTACGAGTCTCATTTTGGAGAAGTAGTGGATTAAAATTGAGTCACAACTCTCAATTTTTGAGTTTTGAGACTGATGTGTAAGGATTAAGACTGACACATAAATTTGAGACTGGCGTTCAAAGGTTCTCAAACTTGCCCAATTAGCCTTGGCGGGAATTTTGAATTATTGTTGCTTATGCGTCACTCCAACATTTAATGTTGAACTTAATGCGCACAATCGAAGGTCGAATGAGTGAGCGCCATGTCAGCAAACCCACAGCTCGAGGTCGTAGCTGAGAAGACTTTCAGCTGTCGCTAGAATCCCTGACCGTTGATCATCTATTCTCTGAATCAATCCGAACCGTTCAAGTTTGCGTCTACTGTTCATTCACTTGAATAAATAGGGTTCGCCTTTCTGTGGAAGAATTCTAGTGACTCTCAATTTTCCTTAAGCATTTATTTTGCAAAGTACATTCTTTCAAAAACATTCTCCAAATTTTCCTTCAATCATTTGACATAAATGGTGGAATCTTCCAACATTGAGGGATCATCTAACCCTCTACCAATTTCTGAAGCAATGATGTACTTTCCCAAACATGAACCATCATTCAACGGGATCTACTAGGCCGAGGATATAGATACATCGATCTCGTATGCTAAACTTGTTAACATTACCAAAAATAAGGGTCAAAGGGCAAAACTGACTTACACGCAACAGAGGGCTACGCAAGTCCAAAAAGAAAATATGATTTATCTTCCCTTGGTGCAGAAGAACTATGGCTCAGATATGATTGATATTCTGACAAGGGAACGCCTTCTAAACTACCTCACCGCCAAACCAGAAGCTCTCCATCCGCATATGGTCGTCGAGTTTTATGCTCGTTCCATAATATCTTCCGATGAATCTCACTTCATTACTTGCATTTTTGGTCAAAGGATCATGGTTGATCCTAAGTTGATTGCAAATGTTTATTTCTAAGGAATGGGCCCTGTGTGGCAACACATTTAGAAAATAATAAAACTACGATGAAGAAGCACTGGCTCAAGTGGAAGAAGGCAGACGTGAAGACAGATTGGAAGTCTAGAGCCCCCAACTCCCAGCTCAATGACTTTTACAAACTGATGTTTGATTTTTTTGTCTGCATGCTACAATACGAGACTGGCTATCATTTAGAGCTTAGTCTGAAGAAGTACTACGTAATGATGGCCATTGACGATGGCATCAAGGGCAACTGGGCGGAGTTCATATATGGAAGGTTGTGTAGGGATTTCAGGCGAACCGAATCACCAAATCCAAATAAGCCGGACCGTTCATGGATGTTGAGAGCAATTAAAACATACAATTAAACCTAGCATGAATTAAATGCAGTGGATATCGAGTTTATCTTAACTTCGTAGTGTCAGATCCGATCTTTTGCATTTGAATTCCAATCCCTCAATTCAACCATGTGAATTAATTAAATCTGTGAAAACAGAAATTAGACAAATCCAATTTCTAGATTTAATTAATAAGAAAGAGAAGAAAAGAATAATTTGTTCTCCAGATTAGGCCTTCAGATCTGTATCCCAATGTTGTTCAATCCTGCTACTGGTGAGGATTCCACAGAACTTTGATTGTGTAGGCCAGAGTCGAAATCCTTCGTTTCCCAAACACACAGGCGCCGCCCCTGCTCTCTCTCTCCCTAGGGTTTCAATTGATTTTAATGTTCTGAAGTGGCTAGGGTTTCAGAGAGAGAACTGTCTATTTATAGACCTAGGGTTTTGACCCTAATGGGCTATTGGGCCTCTTTTCAGCATATTTAATTGGGCCAGACCTAGGACCTAATGCAAATAATAAAGTGGGCCTATGAATTAATTAATTCTCATGTCCACAACCCAGGACACAATTAATTAATTAATATTAATTCTTTCTAACCACTGAATTAATACTGACCTACCCCTTTATTACCACGTTATGAGAACGGGCTGCATTTATTTGAGGGTCCCCATATTTAAGGTTATTGGAATTTCATTCATTAATGAGAGCTTCTGACAAGCTCTAACTACAATTAATTAATCTCTTATTTTCCTGAGCAGTACCACTCAAACCTTATCACTCGTGCTTGAACTTAATCAGCCTGCAGGACTTTAGCACAATGAATGTTATTGAGCTCCTCAGGGAATGTCCCCATCCTATTACTCGAATATAGTTACCTAGATCCAGTCTCAGGCTGCAATACACGAACTGCTATTATCCAAGATGCGGGTATACGAGCACGTTACTCAGGTTCTCCCCATGGAAAGTCAAAGCAACAGTCAACCCCGTGCATGCCCCTGAACCTTCGTTAGGGTTTGGACTCAATCAAGATTGAGATCTTGTATTCTCTGATGTTAGACAATAGAATGCATCTCACTGTGGTCCAATCAATACGCAACCGCACGTACCAACATATCAAGTAATCAAAATAGATTACTTCTTTTTGACTATGCTGCAGCCTATACCGATAGGATTATCCTCGTACGCTGTCTCGGCTGTGATAAAATTTATATCTCACTAGGTCAAGTGATCATACTGTCTTCTGCGATCTACAACACGTTGTGTATACAAAAACCAACAGGTTGCTGGAGAATGTCAAAAGAAATATCAAGAAGAAGACAACCCACATTTTCACTTATTTTATGAGTTTTGGGCTGAAGATCAGCCATCTACTCGAGGCCCTCTTGCCCAAGGACAAACTTGATATGGGTGAAGAATTGCTTGGGACTGGCTACATTTCAGTCACCCGCTCAAAGCAAAAGATAGTAAACAAGCGGCCAAGATATCTCACAAGCCGACAAAATGTAGATCCAGAGGAACTGATTTTTGAATACAAGGTTCCTGAAGGTGTTGAAGGAACAATAGTGCCTAACCCTTTACTGAGGAGCAGAAACTGGAACTACAAAAGAAAGTCGAGCTGGAGTCGTGCTTTTAAGAAATGGAGAAGTGTATTTCCATCGGGACTCAGACTAAAGTTGTCCCCGAACGGAGAAAGTGGTTGTTGAGGCCATGAAGCCAGTCTCTCAAACGAAGACAAATAAGCAAGTCCAGAAGAAAAAGTGGACTGAAGGTTCCAACTCTGGCCGCAGAGATGCCTTCCAAGGCCTTGCAATTCAAGTCCGAATCCCAGTCTTGGGTAGCCATGAAGAGCAATAGGCCAAGATACAAAAGAAGAGGAAGAAGACTCCGACCGAACTTGAAGCTGAGGTCAAGAGGAAAGAAAAGAAAAAGGCAAGGATAGAGGCTGAGAATGCCAAGCCAGAGCACAGAAAAAAGCAGATCAAGCAATGCTGGAAGCCAAGCTGAAGGCCAGAGATGAAGCCTTCTAGTGAGTCAAGGCTGAGGCTAAAGCGAAGAAGGAGATGTCTGTACTTCTAGCCAAATCTATTAAGGGCAAAGCCATAGCCACTAAGACAGAAGACATAGTTTTTACTATGGATGTAAGGGGTTAATCTAAACTGACGATCAGAGAGCCAACTCAGGCATCACCTACCGCCTTCCTGACATCATGCTAGAAGAGGCCTTCAACAGATTGTTGGATGAAGCAAACTAACAGGTGGTGGATGTGTTGGTGATGATAGATAAGGGTGATGAAGAGTAGGCAACTGTGCAAGGGGAAGCTGGTTTGATCATGCTGAAGCTAAAGATGTAGTTTGGGCGACCACCCCGGTAAAACTGACAAAATCGGAAGAGACATATCTAGTACCTGTTGCGCAATGGGATGCAGGTACCTCTCAATTTGTGCCACAAAATCTTCTAACCAAGTTTTATTCTTCTGTGCAAGAAGAAGTTGGTACTTCTACACATGGACAAGCTAAAGCTGAGGTTGAAGAGGATGATGAAGATGAGGAGGTGGAGGAGATACCGGAGACTGAGGAGGAAAGAATGACGAGGTTAAAGAAAAGGCACCCTTAGGATAACAGACTCTAAGCCAGCTCGAGGATGCCATCTGAGCACTCTGTTTACATAGTCCCATTTGTTGGACTACCACATCCCAAGTTTTTAGTGCAGAGGATCGCAGACTGGTGTCCTCCCCTAAATGAGTTCTCTGTAGACAATGACATTTTCTATAGGTAGAGAAGAGGATCGAGCGTGAGATTCGAAAAATCTACTCAAAATGTCTGAAATGCAACCCTCAAGATTCAGAAGTATTGATGTTTGAGTTTAAGAGGTGGAGGATCTTTGACTTTTGTTCTCACGAGCTAAGTCATGAGGAGAGGGACTTACTCAAAGCCTGACTAGGACTTACCTTCTGGAAAGCTGGGGAGCATTGGGCTGATATGTTTATTGGTCGAGTCAATGAGAGAACCAGACAACTAACCGTCAAACAAGTGAAGAATAGCTACTGGCAGAGATAAAAATTTTTGTTGTAGAACAGTGAGTTCTCAGGTTGAATTAGCCAAGGAAGAGCTGAGCAAGTCCATGGGTGAGAATCTGAATACGATGACATCCACTGTCACCACCTTTTCGAATGCGCTCAAAGATAGGGAAGAACTCATGAGGAAACAAGATGAGGAGGAAAGATCCTATGAGGAAGAGAAGAGAAGAGTCGAAGAAGAGAAACTCGGAGTTGTTTCCTTGTGAGCCAGGTTACAAAAATATAGATTTAAATTTTGAAAAACAAGAACGAGAAAGATATATCATTTGGACCCGGAGGAGCCAGCTGCGAATTTTGTAGGAACTGAGTCTACAACAGACAACGTGGACTGTCTTTTATTACTTCAGCCTTTTGGATAGTTCTTAGGGTATGAAAATAAATCACATTAAATAAACCAGGCGAACCCTATGCATGCTCCTAATATTTAATTGCAGATGATGGATTTACGGAATACCTGAACTCCAACTTCTGATCTCTAGATTTGGATCGATGGCAATGGATTTCAGATGTAGGGATCTTGATCAATGCTATTGTGCTCCAATAGATTTGATCTTCTGATCTGTTCTCTTGCTCCTCAAAGATCTGGTGAGGATATGCTACCGAGTTCCACCAAATCCTCAAGAAACTCGATCAAACCTTCTTGATTGGTGTAGACACATCACCGATCTCTCTCTCGTGTTGTGTAATATTGTATTGAATAATACTTATGATATTTGATCTAAAGAGAGAAAGGTTCATATAGTGTTAGAGTTTACAAACCCTAACCCTAATGGGCTCAAGCAGTTTGTGTGTCAGACCAAGGATCAAATGCAAACAATAAAGTGGACCCTCCTTATTAATTAATTCCATGTCCAACCCAGAACATAATTAATTAATAAAACATTAATTTGCTTTCACCAAAGAAATCAATGCTGACTCACCCCTTTATTACTACGTTATTTGGAATGGATTGCATTAAACTTGAATGATCCACATATTTAAGGTTCCAGACATTCATTAATTAATTTGGCTTATGGCAATCAACCACATTTAATTAACCTCTTATTTCATGAGTAGTACCACTCACTCATTTTCACTTATATCTGAATCAAATAATTCAACCTGCAAGGTTAAACATAATGAACCTTGTGAGATCCTCAGGGAATGTCCCCGTCCTACAACGGATATGATTATCTACATGTCCAGCCTAAGCAGGCCACATACAAACTGCCACACCCAAGATGCAGGTATAAGAGTACATGTAAGACTCGCCACCATAACAAGTCAAAGTGTGGTCAACTTGTGTATGCCCCTTAGCCTTCCATTAGGTTTAAGATCATAACAAGTATCTAGAGATCTGGTTCATTCATATGTCAATTAGAATGACATATCTCACCGTTGATCCTATCAATACCTAAAGATGTATCGACACATCAAATAGCCAGGATAAGCTCACTTATGAACTGATGTGTCAAAGCTTAAACTGACAGCCTATCCAGGGACTATCTCAGCCGTGATACTATTTATACCTCGCTAGGTTAAACGATTTATATGATCCTCTGTGATATCCTACACACCATATGATCATCCTTATAGGCAAGATAATAGGATATTATAGTTCGTATCGTATGTTTGTTATATCAGATAGCGACTATGTTGATGAAACACATTTATGAAGACCAGTGTATAAAACAAACACACTTAATCATAAATGCTTTTAGTATACAATCCCAAAAAAATTTACAATGTCTCCCATTGAGGTGGCTAAGTTCATCAGTCTCACCATTTCAGCATCACGCCTTAGCCTCTCAGCTTCTTCACGCTCCTTATCCTTAATGATTTTGTTTTGGTGTGTCAAAGGGTCATAATCGGTCTAGAAAGTCTCTAAATTAGCCACAGTTTTGTTTTTCAATGTAAAGTGTTGTAAGGACTCTTTATCGAGTTGTAATTGCAGCTGATCGAAGAACAAACTGAAGAATCAGTCTGTGGATGCACAAAGGACTCAGACAAAAGAAATATCAGTGTGGATGTGATCAGTTTGGGTCACATCATTTTGGAACTGACAAGTTTGGGAATTCATCAATATGGAACCGATTAGTCTGGGATCGACCATTTTGGAATTCACCAATCTCAAATATCAAACTTGCCAATCTGGGGATCAACGTTCAGACTAGTATCGTCAACCAACATAGACTTGCCAGACTGACGACATCATCATTGAACCTTTAGTCCCGATCCCTGCGCATAGAGACAAAAAGAATCATATGAGGAATGGTACTAACAAGTTCATACTTAAGGATTGGAGATTCCTTAAAGTCTGAAAACTTAAGACTTCAGTCTTGATACCTTGGACTGATCAATACTGTCGTTCTGATGCAAAGGTGAATAGTCACACTCAAAGTCCGAAAAAGCAAGAGAAGGTACAAGATTTTCCAGAAAAGCTACCTACCCGCGTGGAGGACAAAAACTTCTAATTGAACAACATCCGACTGTTTCTACATAGCTCTATTTCAAATCTCTGGATCCTCATCTATAAATAGCCAGAACTTCAAGAGATTCAACACACTTGACCAAACTTTCAAGCGAGCCAAAACTCTGCAGAAATTAATACCCAAATGCTTGAGGCTTTTCACTAGCTTACCATGTATCACCTTCGCGAACACAAGACTCAGAACTTTTTGTTCTTGAGTTCATCTTGGTGTTCTTTCTCTCCAAGAAAGAACACAACAATCAAGTACACTTCGTGCTTTGGCTATTAAGGGCGTCTAGCCGCAAGATACTGCATGGTGTGCCCACACTCCAAGAAGCTGAGAAGTGAATGACGACAGAGGACTGGGCGAGTGAACTAGTGGACTGGTGGATAAAGCATTCATGAGCTAGTGATAGATTGTGGGAGCACCCTGTAATCCAACACTTAGTGGATTTCCAAACTTTTTCTGAAGAGTGGACGTAGGACTTTTGTGTCCGAACCACTATAAACTTTTGTTTCGTTTATTGCTTTCTTATCAGTTTTTGTATCTTCTTTTAACTCAACACTCAAGTGTTGAAGTATAATCTGAAACTGATTAATGACTACTTTGACCTTAAGACGTAAGCTTGACAAACCAAACTGGTGCAGAACGACCAATTTGGATAAGTGTAATCCTTTTTAATATTTTCATTGCACATTAATACTACTCTGATCTCGGGACCTACACATTCTTTATAGCCTTTAAGCCTAGCGACGTGTTCGTGATAAAGCTTGTGAAGACTAAATTCAATTAGGAGCTTTGCGACGTATTCGTGGTAAAACACTCTACCTGGAACCTAGAGGTCGAAAGAGCTTCTCAAGACCAGAAGGAGTGTAGTTACATGGTGTTGCATAAAGTTCTTAGTGATTTTCGATCGGTGGATCGAAGAGTGGAAGTATGATATTTGGTATCCAAACTACTATAAATCTGGTGTTGTTTATTATTTTGATTTCTATTATTTGAAACCCAACAACTAACTAAGTTGTTGGCATATTACTCGAAATTATCTAAACATATTGTAACGAGTAATAAGTTATGTAAAACCCCAACTGACTTGAACAATAGTCAATTCGGATTACTACATTTAAGACTTCCAATATTTTAAGTTGATAAATTCTGAGACTAACAAATATTCATTATTGATATACTAAGAAGATAATTGTGTCAATCTCTACTTTTTGAGATATTCTCTCTCATTTAAATTTTATATTCTATTTCTTTTTAAAAAAATCCCTTTGAACTCACATCCAAGTGGAATTCTAATACCCTACATTTGGGGAGCTCTTTTCATGACAAATTATTCCCTTAAAACCAAACAACTCATTTTCAAAGGCAAATTCATACTAAAATCCACATTCATTGATAACTTTCATGGTTCACACTTCACATCCGAGTAGTAACACTTGGGTCCAACATTTTGGTACCATTAGAATGAGGGTTTGAAATTGGAGTTTGATTTTTCACATGATATTTCGAGCATGGCCCATCATTCACTCGATAGACAAATTTGCAACAAAATTGAAATTTGGGGGTTTTTTTATGTGCTAAAAAGTCCATGACTTTTTTTTGTAAAATGTTGAAATATTTTTAGTGAATAATAAAGGTGGGGACGTTTTTACTTTTTAGCAAAAACTGAGTAATGTTAGCACAAAAATTGATGCTTGCCCATATTTTTATTTTTAGTCCATTTCAATACAATTTTGAAGCCAAAAAAATAAAATAAAATGAGAGATGCTCATGGGAGAAAATTATTATAAATATAAATATACTCACAAATCCCAATATAAAAGCAAGAAACTGGAGTGATCAATGATCATCATATTATCCTTGATTCTATGCATCAAAATATGAAAACTGATCCAATTTGTTTCAACAAACTATTCTTCGATGGACTTAGGAAATCACGTGTTCTACTAATATAGATATAAATGATGAGAATTGAAACAAATTTCGTCACTAAAATAAAATATATTGTTCAGGGAATTTGTATGGGAGAAAGAGGCGGCTGCAAGGACTGAATTACGTCAAAATCCGGCATGTTGAGCGGCGGCAGAGAGAAATGGCTGTACGTGGAGCTCCCTCTCCTCATCTCCTGCATGGTCAGAAGAGCTGCCACCGTGTTCCTGAAGATCCCTTCTCCCGGCACCGCCGCCGGCCGGAATCTTCTGGTTGGCTCCAAGGGCGGGAACACCGACTCTATGGTGGTCTCGCACTGCCTCACCAGCTTTGAGATCAAATCCGTGGTGAAGAATGGCTGCTGCAGCACCTTCTGGATGAACGGAAGCCGCAGAACCCCCCCTGTTCTCTTGTCGTACTTCTTCAGGATTTTCGCCAGCCCTACTGAACAGAGACAGAGAGAGTGAGACATTTAAATCAATTTTGTGTAAAAATGATGAGAGAGAGAGAGAGAGAGAGAGATCATCGACCTGTGTAATTGATGTTGCTGTAGCTGATTAAGAGAACCATTTCGCCGTGGAAATCAACGATGTGTTTCCTGATTTGAGCCATCTGCTCTCTGTATTCCGTTTCCGACGCCTCGCTGCCGTTGGGCCCCCATTTCTCCACCACTTTCTTTATTCTCTGCGGCAATTCCTGCATCACACACTGCCCTAATTCATTTTTTTTTTCTCCAGAAGATTCTAGAATTTATAAGCTAAAAGATAAAAATGAAAATCACAAACCTGATGGCGAATGACGAAATCCTCCTCCTGTTCCATGAAAAAGGCATTGAACTTGTCGATCTCAGCGTGGAGCAGATACATGAACTCCGCCTCCGGCGCCTTTGCGCAGTGCAGCGAGGACTTATTCAGCGTGGGCGGCGCCGCCGAGATCAATTTCACCAGCTTCTTCAATTTCTTGTACGACAGGTACTTATCCCTCCACTCCGGCAGACTCTCATCGATTTGCTGCTTCAATCTCTTTCCAAACTTCATCAAAAAAAAAAAAAAAAACTCAAAAATGCCACAAATAGTCGATCATTAATGTAGTAATTGATCTCTCTCTCTTTCTCTCTCACTCGGCTTTAAGGGGTAAAAGATAGAATATTTGGAGAGCATATGCTTGGCGTGATGAAATGGCGTTTACAAAAGGACTCTTCAAGTCTCACAATTCCCAGCATATTCCTCTTCCTACTTACCACTCTTTACAAAATTAAACATCCCACTCTATTTTATTACTCCCTCCGTCCCGGCTGAATTGTCCCGGGTTGACCAGGCACGATAATCAAGGAGTGTGAGTATAAAGTAAGTTGAGTAGAATTAATATTTTATTGTTGAGTGTTAAAATTTTGTCTTTTTAAGTAATGGGACAATTGAGGTGGGACGAACGAAAAAGGAAAGTGGGACAATTGAGGTGGGACGGGGGATTATGTTTTCTTTAGTTTGTTCAAAATAATTTTGATAATTTTAGTTGACAGATTAAGAAATCATGAGTTCAAGATTTTTCGGGGATATGGAATTTAAATAAATATATTACATTAAAAATAATAATTTGTTAGAATTCACTCATAAAATATTTTAATAAAACATAAAATTAATTTCTATCTCAAATAATCTTATTAAATATGGATCTGTTACTTTTATTTATGTGTTGGTATGAAGATTTGCTTCACCCTAGCTGTCTATTTATAAGAATAGTTGGTAGAGTGGTTATTGGGATTATAAAATAAAATTATTTAATTATTAATAGAAAATAAATAGAGGAGGGAATGATTCCTAGGAATCTTCTTAGAATCTCCCACGGGAATGGAAAATTACTTCATTTTTTTTTAGACGAAATTCTCTATGCCACGTAGCTTTTAGACTTTTGTTAGTGTAAGAGTAAGAGGGATAAAAGGGGTAATTCAGTCAAATTATAAAACTCACGGTTTGAGTGCTAGGTGGCACATCCCCGAACTGAAAACCCTAAAATCATTGGCGTTATGTGCTAATAATTATAATTATAATCTATGAATTTTTTAGTATATATATATATATAATTCTAAAATAAAAAATAATATGCTATGGATTCATTACCACCTATAGTTTTCGTCTCGCCTAGATCGATCGATTTGAGTAGTCGATCAATGTCTATTGAGTTTTGTAACCATATTATCAACCTGAGTCAAATTAGATATATACAGATTCAATTGGAATGACACGTTTGTTAGGTAATTAGTAATTTTAAGCCACCTTATCTAAAATTGTGTTTTATTTATTGAAAAACCCTTCCCAATACCTTGGTAAAGAATTTTGCCAAAATAATAATAATAATAATGATAAATATAATTTTAATTATTAGTTAGGTTTGATTAATTTAATGGTCACTCACATGTAAAATATTTTAATTGGCAGGGGTAATAAATAACTTTTTTTAAGCTAGAATGAGAGAATGACCTATTTTGAATTAAAATCAAAACATTAAATTAAATTTGTCATTGTATCGCATATAAAAAAAAGTAATTACCACATGTAATTGACACATATACAATTTAAAGTGAATTACCGTGAAACTAACTCTATCAATAAAGAATTGAGATTTTAATCTAATAGTAAGTGCTAATTAATGTACATATATATTTCCATAACATACAAAAAGTAAAACAATTTTTTTTTATATCATTCATTTTACTGACGTGTACACGTGAATATTTTTGTGAAAAAGTTTTTATTATTCACATGAAAACGAGTGTTATGATAAGCGCATGTGAATGCTTTTAATTTTTTTTTTTTTGTTATTGGCGTGAAACTAACTATTATGACAAGTGCAAGTAAATGATTCTATATATCATTACTTTTTATTACTTTCGAAAATAAATAGAAATACATCAGGTAAAGAGAACAAATTACATGAAAATAGTTTAGTTTGATGGTCATAATACAATATAAGTAGATGTTTTTCTAACTCTTATTATACATTTTATTTCGTTGTGTTTGCCTTTTTCACTTTTAACTCCATTCTAGCAGTTGATACACTTTTCAAAAACTCGAATTTCTACAACAAACTAATTAATAAAATCGGCGTAAAAACTTTATATTTTCCCTTTTTTTTTTTTTTTGGTCTTACTTTACATTGGACTAGAATAGTCCATTAGAGGGAGTTTTATTGATAGACACACAATATTCTACCATCTTCAAACATTTTGATCTCTTGTGGCTTTCATTACTTTCTTCAACCTTGCCATCTTCATTTTCAGAACGAACACGTGTACAAAATCATTAAACTTAAACCTACTACCACCCCCTTCATAAATTCTTCGAATTTCTTTCTCAATATCGGTCTTGTTCATTCTACTCCTCCAAACATACACCTTATTGTAAGCAACCTAATACGATCCCCTTCATTGTTGGATAAAGATCGTAGCCAACAAGAGTTGACACAACACGAAAACGACTTGAACGGAAACTTGAACAAAATAATGATAGATGGAAATTCAACACTTCTAATTCGACCCTTCAAATGACGTATTCCAGACGAATCTCATATATGCCCCAAGAAGATGAAGAACTATCGATGCAGAATTTGTGAAGACGCCACAATCGGATTTGTAAGTTGGGTTGATAAGTCAATTAGAATTTCAAGGCACTCCAATGAGATTCTTGAGCTTTTAGATATTTGCAAAATAAAACTCAAGAATATTATTAAACTTAAAACTGAATTATAGACAAAAATAACAAGCCCTATATATAGGGCAAAAATAAATCTCTAAACCTAATCTAACTAGAAACTCAAATCTAATCCTAATCAAATTTAATCCTAATTTTACTAGAAAATCAAATCTAATCAATCTAGAATTTGTAAATAACTGATGCACACTAAAATCAATTAACAAAAGCTAATTATATTCTAGTGCGAATGCAAGAATAATATCAATCCAAGTTCTTCTACCCTTCGCCCGTTAGAATACTCGATATTTATGTATTGCTTTCGTATCGAAGAATGGTCAAGTCGTTGAGTTTGTGTCTAATCTAGGCAATGAAAGTAAATCAACTATCTATCTAAGCTAGAATCAAAACATAAAACATTTCAACATTCATTATCAACAATCTCTCACTTCCACTCTCTTACAAGTAATTGCAAGCATCAAGCACAAGGTATCAAATTTAACAATTATGAAACAAAGGACATTGGTAGAAATCCACATTGAATCCATGAGATTGGTTTGAATGATGCAAACAATCATTTAATTCATTCAAAGATGATCAATCTACCCTAAGCTTCCTATCTCCCTTAGCACCGGCAAGATAAGAGTAGATGAAATTAGATACACAAATAAGTTACGTCATAGCACCTAATTCCACTCCAAAAAGACCGTAAGTTATCAACCTATAGGCAATCTCCGCACAGGGATTGGATCAAAACATATATGCATCTACACATTTCACAACACCTCAATCTGTGTGTTGGCTGCAATCTCAATGTCTATCACACCCATAGTTGGATAATGCCTACACTATGTGATTTGGGAAAAGGCTCAAGTGAGTGCAATCAAATGAATGGAGGTAAACATACAGTTCAAGTTCAATCAAACAATTCAATGCTTCAATCTACCAATATCCAAGGGTATTTAGCTAGACATACCTTTAATCTGATTCAATTGAAAAGACAAAATACACGAATCCATTACAAAGCTAAAACAAGAGAGAAGTTTCCCCAAATGCTTGGATTTGATCTTGATCTATTCCTTGATCATCTTCATTCTTCCAATTGGATTGAACTTAGATCCACCTTGGATGAACTTTAGAGTGAGTGGGAAGTGGAAATCTAGAGAGTAACCGCTCAATTTGTTGCCAAAAGTCATTTTCCCAATCGTCCTTCCACCTTTTATATCAAGTTCCCAGACCTCAATTTCGTCCCGGATGAAATCGGCTCGACCCGGATGCTTCAAAATTGAAAAACCGCCAAAATAGCATGCTCGGGTTTGCCCGGGATAGAATTGGCTCGACCGAGATTTGCCTCTATCTGGCAGAATTGGCTCGACCGAGATTTTGGTTCTTTTCTAACCAAGATCATTAGACCTCCACAAATACGACCTCTCATTGGAAGTGAGGTATATCGAAGCGTAAATGACTACTCGGGTAGCTTACGTTAGAATGTCCCTCACAAGTTCTAATGCGATGAGGTTTCCAAAATAAAACATTTATTTTAAGATGAGAAATGTGGGGCCTCTAAGCAATGACTACTCGGGTAGCTTGCATTGAGATAACTTTCGCAATTCTCTAAGATTAATATAAATGGGATAACGAAGAATGTAAAGGGCATGCGGTATGGGTCCAGTACGTATGCTAAATCGTCCCTTTCACATTCGGAGTTAGGATTGTGGTTATTTTGGCTTAGATGTTGCCTGGAGTATAACTCAGTTGTGATGTCCCTGCTCCGGATAGGTGAACATGGTCTTGAGATCTCCAATATTAATTTCTTTTGCTTAAGATACCTGGCATGTTAAGAAATTAAAGGACCTATTTTGGTCTGGTTGAGCGTTTGCCGTAAATGACTACTCGGGTAGCTTGCGGTGAATTAGCTTGGGCAATTGGAGGAAACAAAGTGCATTGTTTTATCTAAAGGTTCTATGCATTATTTGTTTCAATTGTTCGTAGTATGTGCTTACTTTAATTCGCTTAATTGTTTTCAGATATGTCTATGAACAACGTCATTAATATCCTTGCTCAAAACTCTTTAACTGGTCCAAATTTCCTTGAATGGAAACGCAATTTGGATTATATCCTGGTTGCGGAGGAACACAAGTTTGTCCTTACTGATCCTTGTCCGGCTGCCCCAGCTGCTAATGCTACTGCCGAGCAGCGGCAGGCTTACGATAAGTGGGTCAAGTCGAACAATGTAGTGAAATGCTACATGATGACCACTATGAGTAAGGTACTGCAGCTGCAGCATCAGCACTATGATAAGGCCTGTGATATTATGGATAATCTCGCAGCGACTTATGGGGAGACGGACAGAACTGTCAGATTCAATCTCATGAAGGAGATTGTAAGCAAGAAAATGGCAGAGGGCAGTTCAGTGAGAGAGCACGTT
Source organism: Plectranthus barbatus (assembly GCA_026898455.1). Taxonomy (NCBI): domain Eukaryota; kingdom Viridiplantae; phylum Streptophyta; class Magnoliopsida; order Lamiales; family Lamiaceae; genus Plectranthus; species Plectranthus barbatus. The sequence goes on along the minus strand of JAPKLW010001918.1, from coordinate 68,377 downwards.
GTTGCCATGACTCACCTCATGGATGAACTGACGTTGCATGGTGGTGGTATCGACGCGGAAGCGCAGGTCGATATCATACTAAACTCTCTTCCTAAGTCTTTTGAGAACTTCAGGTTGAATGCTGTCATGAACAAGAAGGAGTATACTCTTAATGAGTTACTCAGTGACTTGATGGCAGCACAGTCCCTGATGGAACCCGAGAAAGCAGTTTTAGTTTCTTCCGGTAACCGTCCTGCTGCTTCTTATCGAGCAAGAACTAAAGGAACGGGTAGGAGAAACAAGAAAGCTGCTGGAGGGAACAATGGAGTTCTTGCTCCAAAGAAAAAGACTAAGAAAGTTAAACCAAAGGACAAGTGTTTCCGCTGTGGCAAGACAGGACACTGGAGGGTGAATTGTCCCAATCCCAATGGACGAGGTACGTCACCGTTTACATGTTTAGTATCAGTTTTGGTCTACTCCTCGTGAGTAGTGGTTAACTGTAAGTACTAATCATGTTATGGCTGCTTTTGTGCAGAGAATCAAGCTGGTGGCAATGCTTGAAGATGACGGATTACCAACTCCAAAGAAGATGCTGGAGATCAATCTCAAGCTATTGGAGTTTCTGCCTCTAGTTTATGCTGAAAAACTTTGTTTTTAGTTCAAGTTTTAAGAAGAGATATTGTTTTGTTTTGATAAACAGTTTTTCATCCATGTTTTGGATTCTTAGTCATTTTGATAGAATTTTTCTATCATGAATAAATGACAGTGTTTCTATTTATGGATGATTATCTCTTCATTACTTGATTGCATAAACTGTCAGTGTTCTAAGGTATAATTTAAAGTATCTATATAGAGATTGGTTACATCAGTCTAAGTAGTCTTAAGTAGTTCGTGGGATTATGGATTCTATCCAAGTATTCCTTAGAATGGTACTTATGGCAACTACTTAGAAGTACATTGATTGTAATCAGGCCTTAATTAGGCAATTACTTCTCTATAAGTTATTTCGTGTTTTGCTCTGGTTAGTGGTTTGAGTCTACTTCCGCAGTTGCCTTTACAGGCATTGATGCTGTAGTCATTTAAGATTTGGTATGTTTATCTAGTTCACTACAAGTCTTAGTCTCTTGTTTTAATCAAGAGCGTTCAAGACTAAGGTAGAGAATAAGTTAAACAAGACCGTAAAAGCATTATGGTTTGTCCATAATGATGTATCTTAAGTGATGTGCTTTACAGTATCTGGCAGAGCAAAGAGATTATATCTCAAGTTAACTACACCTGTTATCTCTCGTTTGAGATGGTGTAGGAAGAACGAAATAAAGATCTTTAAATGTTAACAAGTTATACCAGCTATTGCCTAAATCTTTCGTTTTAGGGAAAGCGCCAAAACAGTTGTGTATCGTTTAAACTGGTGTCTTCTAAATCAGCTCTAAGTACCCTAGCAGACCTTGACTCAGTCAAAGGGCAATGATGGGTAATTCGGCTGCTAAGCTGATATAAGAGACTGATTGGATAGAAGATAGGTTTAAGATAGTACTGTTTGTGGGCTATCCCAAGTAAACGAAAGATAGTGGTTTTATATATCCTAATTACAGGCAAGTTGTATAGGATGAAACCATGAATCCAAATGTAAGATTGTTTTCTAATATTTAAGAGAAGACAATCCAAATCCATAAGGAAATACCCCGTGGCAGATTGAGCATACCTTGGTAGGTATGGAGTCAATTGCACGGTCACCTGTGTAAGGTGGTAAACCACAAGTAATGCACCATTAACTGACAACATAAAAGGAGCGTCGTTGCAGTGGGAGGTTGCCTTAACAGGCTTAATAGTACTGGTTCGTGGAAACAGTCTCTCGACTTGTTCCCAGCTTTACGAACAGCATTGTACTTATCCCTTTTAAGTGTGACGAAGCCGTTAAGACAAACGATGCAGTTTGAATGACGTGAAGTCATGGATTCAGAAATGAATCAATTAAGGTTATGGTAGTATGTCAGGATCAGTGATTGCCGAATAGCTTAACAGCTATATGCGACTGATTGATATACAAGTAAAAGGATCGAATGGTAGCCTAGTGTGTTCAAAGGCCTAGGTTAGTGAGTGAAGGTGTGTTTCACAACAAGACCTTCTCACTGGTTGCAACTATTAAACCCATTCGAGTTCTTTTAAAACATAACAGCACATATGTAAGTATCTGGAAGGTAGATGAAGTCGTCCGTATTTTATGAACGGATACCTTAATAAAAGGTGACGACATCTGTTTGCAACAACCAGATAAGTTATGTGCAGCATCATGTCTCGAAGCCAGAGTAGTTCAATTATGAACTTAACCGTGCTTCAAGATTATGTAACAGACATTTCGATTTTTGTTCATCGAGAATGAGAGTTACATAAGTCAGAGTATGTGTCAGCGAAAGCGTGGTTTTCCTTGCACATTATGCAGATAGTATTTACACATTCGGAAATGGTGTGGAAATGCAGTCAGGCATAAAGGATGGTTATCCGAACAGTTTCAGAAGTAGGACTTATGAGATTATGGAACATCTTTTGAATTAAAGTCTTGTGTTGGCACAAGAGAAAGGATGTTCAAGTATCTCAAGTTGCTTAAATTGATTCTGTGGTGAGTCGTTCATAGCAAGAAAGGTTGATGTCTTTCTATAGTGCAGATGAACGAGCTCAGATATCTGCAATGCGATAAGCATGTTAGACAGATATCAGTTCAACTCTGGATAGGCACATTTGTTTACAGATGTGCTATGTGAGTTGAAAGGCATCGGATATCCAGGAGGATCATAAGGAAAGAGAATCGACCTCTAACTATGTGTTGGGCCTTGGAGGAGGAGTTATAGGAATTTAACACAGAAGTGTGTTGAAGATTCCAGTATGAAGGCTGAACCCTAGTCAGCTTCATAGACTTCGTAAGAAGCAGTATAACTCCGACACCATCCTCCAGAGGTGTGCGTTCTGAGTTTGCCTAGGAAAAATCACAAGTAATTGTGATGTATTGGTGCAGAGACAAACTCAAGAGAACTCAAGACTCAAAAGGTGATGAGACACATAGGATGTGTTGTATCACATCATACGAGAAATCGTAACAAGAGGTGATGAGTGTACAGTGGAGATGGTTGACATGAATAGACACACTTAATACTTTGATAAAAGCAATGGTATTATGCTTTAAGTATAAGTGGGAGATTGTTGGGATTGTATACTGAAAGCATATATGATTAAGTGTTTTCGTACACTGGTATTCATGTATGTATCCGCAACAATGCTCGCTGTCTGATAGAACAATCATACGACGAACTATAATATCCTTTTATCTCGTGGAAAGGGATGACCATATGGTGTGTTGTAGATCACAGAGGATCATATGGTTCGCTTGACCTAGCGAGATATAAAGAGTATCACAGCTGAGACGGTCCCTGGATAGGCTGTCGGTTTAAGCTGCGGCACATCAGTTCATAAGTGGGCTTATCCTGGCTACTTGATGTGTCGGTACATTTTTATGTATTGATGGGATCAACAGTGGGATGCGCCGTTCTCATTGACATATGAACGAGCCAGATCCCTAGCATACTTTCTGTGATCTTAAATCGTACTGAAGGATAAGGGGCACACACAGATTGACCACACTTTGATTTACTAGAGTGGCGGGTCTTACATGTACCCTTATACTTGTATTTTGGGTGTTGGCAATTTGTGTGGGGTCTGCTTAGTCTGGATGTATGGTAACATATCCGTTTAGGATGGTGACATTCCCTGATGAGCTCACAAAGGTTCGTTATGCTAAACCCTGCAGGTTGAATTATTTAATTCAGGCATAAGTGATAAAAGGTGAGTGGTGTTATTCAGGAAATAAGAAATTAATTAATTGTGGCTGATTGTCATAAGCCAAATTAATTAATGAATGTCTGAAACCTTAAATATGTGGATCAAGTTAGTTTGGTGCAACCCGTTCCTAATAAAGTGGTAATAAAGGGGCGAGTCAGTATTGTTACCGTGGTGAAGGTTAAAACAATACTTTATTAATTAATTAATGTTCTGGGTTGGACATGAGAGAATTAATTAATAAAAGAGGGCCCACTTTATTATTTGCATCTGATCCCTGGTCTGGCCCATTAACTGCTCTCAGCCCATTAGGGTTAGGGTTTCATAAACCCTAACACTATATAAACCCCCCTTCTCTATTGGATCAATACAATTCTGTGTGTACACTTTCAGTAGCCGTCAGTTAAGAAACTAGGGTTTCATAACGGACAGAGAGAGAGGGGCGACGGCGGCTGGATCTGAGGGAGAAGATTGATCGACTTCTCCAAAGCTCGGATTTAACTTGGTAGAATAATCCTCACCAGATTTCCAAGGAGCAAGGGATACAGATCAGAAGATCAGATCTGTAGGAACAAGAGAAGAGATTCAAGGTTCCATATTCCGCTTCAGATCTGAATAGGTTTTTCACCGTTATTATTCTCCGATCTGTCCTGTGGATCAAACGGTGAAACAAGGTACAATCTTTAATCCATCCTATGCAATTTATTTTGTAGGAGCATGCATAGGCTTTTGCATGGTTCATTTAATTGTATTTATTCTTGGTATCCTAAGAACGATCCTTGGCAAGTTTAATGGCAATTAATATTGCTCGTCGTAGACTCAATCCCTACAATACTCACATCCCCCCAAACTTATTCCTAATCATATCAACGAAAAGTCTCCATTAAATCTCAATCACGGGGAACATAGGTATGGAAGACAAATAATGATCAAATATCTCCTTATACTCCCAATGTGCAAGGTAGGACTAGGAATCGATGGCCTAATATCATTTTCTAGTCAAAAGCTCATGCTAATAGATAGAGAATGAATGCAAGTTCTAGATTTCTCACTCTCAATCTTGCCTCTCACAATCGAAAAGATATGATAATGTCAAAGCTCAATTCTCACGGCTTTTTGTCAAGTCCCAAATATTAACCAAACACAAAGCTCTGCAATTCAAAAGTTCAACCTAAGCATGCTTCGATATCAATGATTCCGCCCTATCATAGGTTCAAGTAAGAATCAAACTTCACTAGTTCATCTAGAGTAGATCTCAAGTCTAGCTTGGGTTAATCACACACACACACACACACAATCATGCAATCACCCTAAACAACTACAATGCAATCACAACTATCAACAAAATGGCAAGAGAAATCGATAGGATGTGTTACCCATCGGCATCCGCAATCAAACCGCTCTCCATCGCCTTATTGTACCTACTAAACAAACACAAACACACCACCAATTGAGAATATTCATAGAAATAAAAGCTCATGTCCACCTGAATAAAGTCTCACTAGAAAACACTTCCATAATTCATCTTGACTCACAAATGAACATTCAAACCATAAGCATCTCCTCAAAACCTCTTTCCACCAAACATTCCACAAACCAACATCTAAACATACCAACAATATTCCACTAGCACCACCAACATTCCACAACCATTCATCAACAAAATTGAAGAAACAATAAAATAATGAAACTTCACTTCAAAATCCATTCATACAAGAAGTAAACCAATCAACATCCATCCAAATCCAAAGATATATAGTATAATACAACACAATCGAATTATCAAATGTAATCAATCCAAATCCAACACAAGGATATTTTCTGGAAAAAATGAGGTAGATAAAATAAGGTAGAGGAGAGGAGAAGAGTAAACCAACACTAGCAACCGGCACATCCCCAAACTTAGTCAAGTGAGACTAAGTTTATCAAATAGGTGGATGGTGCTCAATCACCCCTCTCGGTCCTATGGTGACCTGTCATGGCGGCGGTGGTACGATATGGGAAAATGGCGATGCAGCTCTCTAACATCTCCATGTATCTCATCCAATCTCCAGTCGATGCCTTCAAAGCGGGAAGTTGTGGCAGCCTGTTCAGCTTAGTAGCCGGTCTGGAAAGCAGTTAAATCCCCCTGCATAGTAGCCATCCGGACATCAAAACCCTGCATAGAAAGAGACAAGGACTCAACCGTGTCAGTGGTCCTCTGCATCATAGAAACAATATGCCGCTACCAATCCTCTGCGGGTGGGGCCTGAGAACTAGTCCCTACTCCTCCTTCTTGTGTAAGTCCGGTTGATAAGTCAATTAGAATTTCAAGGTACTCCACATAAATTCTTAAGCTTTCAGATATTTGGAGAATAAAACTCACAAATATTATTAAACTGAAAACTGAATTAAAAATGAAAATAACAAGCCATATTTATTGGGTGAAAATAAATCTCTAAACATAATCTAACTAGGAAATCAAATCTAATTTATCTAGAATTTGTAAATAACTCAACTAATTAACTGTCTAATATTATTAAGGCAAATCAAATCTTCTATCTTATCTTCACAGATCTTCTTAAAATATCTTTATAAATCATGCCAACTAGATCTCCATCACAACCATCCACCTACCTTCATTTTTGTTATTGTATACTGTTTGGACTTCTTTATCAATATCAGTCTCACTTATTCTACTCTTCCGAGCATACACCTTATTTTAAGCAACCATCCTCCATCTACCTACATTTTTGTTAAGTCATTTTCATCAACCTTTCAGTGATTTAATGTTTCATTCATTGAGCTCGTTGAATTTTCTGCTTGATGATTATTATATAATTTATGTACACAAGCTCATAATAATGTTCCCTATTGATTTTTGTCGTGTATGCTATCCTTGCTAGCATAGACCAATGAAGACATAAGGGTTACATGTTCTTTTACGCATCAACTATTTTTTTTTATCTCATTCTAGTTTTTGTTATTATGATGTTGGACAATTTAAAATAAATTGGTGTTCACTTACATACCACCTTGAGAAGTAGAAATTTGATATATATTTGGAGAAAATAGTTGAGAATTTTATAATTTGAATAGTTTGTGATAGTTTGGTTAATATTAAGAATTGAAAAAGTAGTGGGGATCATTTGGATCCCATAATAAGATATGACTAAGAAAAACACGAGAAAAAAGAGAAATTGTATTTATGTGTGGAAAGAAAGTTAGAATAAATATGTAGATAAAAAATAGTTGAGTTTGTGTATGAAAATATATCTATTGAATATAATATGAATTTTGATATAATTTTTATTTTTATATTATATATATAAAAAAGTTGAATAAACAAGAAATTTAAGATTGGATACCCTTTAATTTATTTAGCCTAGGATGACGACCCATTTTTTTTCTTATTTTTGGCAAGTCATGATTTTCACCCAAAAGTTATTGTTATGAGTAGTCTTATTATATGCAAATATAAGACTTACCGACAACAATGATTTTTCGGTGAAGTCAATATTAAATGTTAAAAATAAGAAATTAAAAAAAAACATTAGGTCGTCGTATGAACTTACAACAAACTAAAGGGTAGTATTCTATCCATTGACTGATTTTGATTGGATACTTAGATTTTTTGATGTATTAATAGATATTGATAATAATATATGTAAATAGTTAACAAAAAAAATTATATCTAAATTCATATTTTCTTCTTTAATAAATTAAGTCTAATATTCCCCATATTTTCATATATATAAACTCAATTTTCTATTTTCTCTAGTCACAATTATTTTCACATAAATTCAACTTCTATTTTTCCTTACATATTTCTTTTTTAATCATATAATTATTTCTTCAATTCCCTAAATTATCCAAGCAGTCATGATTATTTATCTTAACTCCCAAAATTATTTAAATTATCAAAATTTTCAACATTATTCAAATCTTGAATGTCAAAAATTTTAATTTTCTCCGAATTTCAACCACTCAAGATATAGTTAAATCAAAAAATATCCCCACAAATTATTTCAAGATGCTCAATGTCCTAATAACAAAAATTGAAAGGGGTAAAAAAAATAATTGGTGTGAAATAAGGTGTAAACCTTATGTCTTCATGGATGGCTTACGATGATAGCATACACATTGACAATTATATGGAACTTTGTTTTGGGCTCGTGTCCATAAATTGTAACACAATCATTAAGCAAATAATTCATATGAGGTCAATGAAAGAAACGTCTAATCACTAAAAGAAAACAAGCAAGCAGCTTAATGAAAACACCTGTAGGTAAGGAGGATGCTTATAAGACCTGCATGCTTGAAAAATGAGTTATGAGGGAAACCAATATTGAGAAGAAACACAAATAATTTATGAGGAAGGTTGACACTATTGTTTCGATGAGCCAAACAAAAAAAAAATAAGTTAATCTGTATAGATTTGACTTTTTAGAATTTGATAAGATAAAGAGATTCCATCTTGTAAACCTTACATAGGTTGTTGAGCTATAATAAAATAGGAATAGTTTCATTAGTTGTTTTCTCGTAAACTGACTCTCAATGAGTTTGCAAGTATGCTAGGTGCCAATTCGACTGATAAAGTTATACGACACATCAAGAACCATGAACTAACCAGCCGCATACCGTTCTAACACATAGTACGAAGAGCAGACAAAAGATTGACACCATCAATCTATGTGTTATCTCGTGGTTCTATACATGACCACTCTAAGCTTTCTAGTTTGAGTTATTATGAATTTTTTACTCTTTCAAGAGTATGAATCCGGGATCACTTTATGAAGAACCCTCAGAATTAATGTCTTCCAACCAACTTTCACTTAGTAACATTCTGTGAAGAACGTAAACATCAATTAACCAACTTGTGAGTGCAACAACGTATTCTTATTTCACTAGTTCTGAATTTGCCTAGCACATGGACTCGTGTGGTAAAATTGTCGCCGGTAGTTGATTGGATCGGGTTGACATAGGTGCTTCCGAAATCAGAAGAGAGCAACTTGCAACTTGCAACTTACATCACCTATAACCTTTTTCTAGTGTTTTCTGATCACATAGATCGACGAGTAGAGGTAGGACATTTAGCATCGGAACCACTATAAGTTTTTTCTTATTTACTATTTTGCTTATATAACTTGTTTTTTGAATCTTAAAAGCAATTCTGTTGTTAAATTATAACTGAATTTGGTTAAGTAGACTGAACTATGAGTAAGAGTCAATCTAACCCCCTTTCACATTATGACTTCCGCTATGCATAAAACTATGTGATAACTAACTAGATTGTTTGTTTGAAACCCTTACTTAGACAAGTTATTGGAGTATATTTGAAAAGGATTAACTTTATTTTGAGACAATCATTTTTTAATAGGTACAAAACTAACAGTGTAATCATTAATTTTGGGCATTAATCATATTCTAACTTTTGGGACCAACAGTTACTAGGTGCAAGTTTTAGGATTTTGTGTAAACATTCATAGTGAGATTTAATATCACTTCGTGATAAAAACATGTGGTCATTCTGAAATGAAGAGAATAATGATGAAGAAAATGGTGGAAGCCACAAGAGATAGGTGTGGGATATTCAGTTCATTCCAATGCACAAAGTTTCACTAGGTATTATACTTCTCGTCTAATGGATAGAGACAAAGACAAAAAGCAATGAAAATGTAAGATTTTTATGTCTGATTCTACTAATGAGTTTGAAAAAATAATGATGGTTTGTTGATGCACAATATGATAGTAGTGGATGGACAAAACACATGACAAAATTGTTATGATTGCTCAACTCTACACAACCCATGTCGAGTTTGTCCGCTTATATAGATAATAGAGAACAATTTCATAATAGACAAACTCATCATGCTCTTTAAAATGACTTGAATAAGAACATATGAAAAAATTCAGACCTAATAACTAAAAATGTAATTTACAATTCTTTTATAGTAGCATTTTATTTTGCGTGTATATATATATATATATAGAGGAGGGATCATGTAAAAAAAATTCCCATGTGAGAAAAAAGAATGAATCATGTCCATCAGATCTAAAAAAATTAATGGTTGATATTGAATCAAGCAATAACTAAAATGCAATAAAGCAACAAAATAATCAAGCAACAACTAAAACACAATCAAGCAACATTGCAATCAAGCGACGACCTGAATACAATCAAGCTATGCCGTGAATGCAATCAATCATCTTTCTCATTTTCTCACGTTAAGAGTTTTCTCACTGGATCCACTTCCTATATATATATATATATATATATATATTGTAAGATTAAGAGAAAAATTCATATGGTTACCGTACCAGATTTTTTAGTATAACAATTTTTTTTTGTGTGGCCTAATTTATACACCACTATTGTATAATAGTTCGTATACCATTAGTACCGAAAATCTTCAATGTACAATAATTTACAATTCTTTTTGTTGAAATTATGTAAAAAAACCTGTTTATATGAATAATAATCTAATATTACTATGAAGCGAAGAGTAAAAGATAATAAAAAAATTATGTATTTTGAATGTACCAATATATTGTAAATATTACAATTGTAGTATACCAAAAACTTAGTAATTTAGGTATTTTTTTGATACACTATTTTGGTTTTTTTTTCCATCTCTCCAGAAATGGCCGTCCACAAATTTTCCATACATTTACATCTTAGAAGTTAGAACTTTGTTCTAACTATCCATAAAAACAATTAATATACCCATTGAGGAAGGTAAGGTTATGCGGTCTTGTGCATGTCTTTTGCTAGAATTGAGGGTAAAGATATGGTATCTTGGACTTCAATGATAACAAAAAATGTTTAGCCAACAAGGCTGACAGAAGTTCTAAAACAATCCGAGCTGAGTCATTTTTTTCAGATTCGCTCTACCTAGCCAGTTACATTCGTCTTCCATCAGATTCTTGATTAAAAATGTAGTATCTTGGACATCTACAATTCTTGGAAGCCTTTATTTATTCCAGGCAAATGAGAATCAGTCATTGAGCCTAATGAAATTACTTGACTCCCTAAGTTTTCTGACAACAACTATTACACCAGATCATAGATGATTGTTTTCACAAAGTTTTGGAAAGCAAACTTGCTGATACACTACTACAAATATTGCTTATCCTAACACCCTTTTCCTCACAGGTTTAGAAAAGTATTGTAATATTATATGTATCATGACAAGTGTTAGCATAAAATAGTCTTAGCTACTAATTTAATATGCTTTTTGATTAAAAAATAATAGAAAAATTTATTAAGGCATTTTAACCAACACTTATTCCATGGTGTAAGGAAAAGTATAGTATTGAAAAATAAAAAGCGGTAAGAGTCTTTCACTTCTCCCCAATTTGGATATGACAAATTTTAAGAAAGAACATTTATTCTTAAATATAAATACAATATTTTCTAATTTTCCCCAACTTCTTCTCCTTCCATCGATTCAAAACCCTACCCTGCAAAATCTCATCTTGCTTCATTGAACAACACACCATTCTCACTTAAAAATACAATTTTTACCTTATACTCATAAACCCAGTTGTTAGCTTTCGGGGAAAGGGGAGTTCTGATAGGAGCTATCATCGTCGCCTTCCAAAACAAAACTACAACTATCAGGAAAATTCGAACAGGTGATAAACAAAAGTGCATCATCAAAATCCTTCAGCCTGGCTTGTTTGGACCTTAGTGACAAAGAAGAATGTAATCGATGGTAAGAGTCTTCCCTTCCTCTCGTACCTCTAATCTAGCTTCGAAGACGGAACTCCAATAATATTTTACAAAATACATAATTAGGCCATCAATTCACCTTTTTATTTTCCTCTCACAAATGAATTTATTATTTTAAGGATTTTTCTTATAATTTTATGAATGTTTTTGGTCTCGAGATAATTTCTAACAAATTTAATAGTTGATCCTTATTGGGGGCTATGAACAAACCAATGAGATAAATTAAAGATAATTGCATGATGTTCTTGGAATGTAGGGTTTAGAACTATTGTGCAGATGTCGATTATTTGATTTTCTTAAAAACACTCTATTTTTATATTTTTTTTGTTTGGAATAGAGGTTTTAAAATTAAAGGATAGAAGATGTTAATTTTTATTCAATTTTGAGTGGACTGAGAAGTCATGCTTTTGTTGTGATGTATTCTTTATAAATATCTCTATATTTATTCTGTTACGCATACATCTTTTATGCAGGATCAACAAAAATGTCAAATTCAACAACTTAGGGAAAACTCTGCAAGAATAGCATCAGTTGAACTTGCGCAGTCTTCATTTTTTTTTCAATACCAATTGAAGTAAGTTGCATAAATACATAATTATTCCTTTGAGATTTTAATGTGTTATTGAAATATGATTATATTAGCATGAAACTATATTTCTATGATTGAGAAGATGTTGATGCTAGATTTTTTGTTACTTTTTATGGTTTGCAGTATATATAGTTTAAGTTTTGGGGTTGAGTTCACTTTGCTCCTTCAATTCTTCTGATTTTATAACATTCGTGATATGCTGATAGTATAGTCATTATCTCTTCATCTCATTCAATTGTTTCCTTTATATTTTTTTAGCAATATAAAATTAATAAAAAATTATTAATAAATATTTTATTGCCTGTCCCAACACTTTTTTCCGTAAAATGAATGATGTAAGAGCTTCTGAGTCTTGTAAGAGCTTAACTTAGGCCTTTTCATGAAATAAGTGATGTTTATGATGTGTTTAATCATAAGAAATTAACTTCTGTTTGCATAGAGGTTTTCTAAATTATGATACAGATGGTGGATGGATGAGAAATCATGCAAGTGTGAAAAAATAAGTGTAAGAAAGAATGTGTTGTGTGGTGTCTCACCTCTGAATCAGACTCTCGAGTTTTTTTTTCCTGAATCTCATTATTTTAGGACCGTTTCTTGTTTGATCCTGAGTTTGACCATCACGTTCTATATGATAAGTATTAATATTCTATCTTCTAATAATTCTTATATGGAACTATATAATCATGCCCATTCATCTATTCCAAAATGTGGGTGCATTACTTGTGATTTATTTACTAGTTAAGAGAACAATTTTAACTCTCTTGATAGCACTAGAATTCAAACAAGGATACATGATCAGATGTTAAACATGCCTCGAGTCTCCATTGATATAACCTTGTTTGTCTTAATATCTATTTGCAGGAGATAAATATTTGAGGAGTCTTTATTTTAGAAACAAATCATGTGGTCTGTGCACCTATTTAATCATTTTTTCTAGTGTTTGGTTATCATTTCTTGAGTTGTGTATTATGATATATACTGACTTTAAACAAATTTAAGTGGTCTTTTTGTCGCGATTCTTGCAGTTCTTTTACTTGTTGATTGAAGTGGTGACATATTCTTTAGAGGGAAACTATTTTTTCTGGCACAATAAGGAAAAAGTAAGTCGTTTGTTTAATTGTACTTTCCTTTCTCACCTAATTTGTATTATTCTTTTGGCATCAATTCCAAACTTTTCTTGGCATCTTTGTAACGGCACAAATGCATATTATGATTTCATATTGGGTGTGATTGGGTATTAGATGTTGTCTCTGTTTAAGTACTTGATTGATTTTCTTTTTCTGAATTAGTTGGTTGTCGTATTTTTAGTTTATTTATATTGAAAGAGGGACTATATTTGTAACATTTTCACAACTCAACAGGGAACCAATATGCTTATTGTTTCTTGTTAATATATATATTTTTTAACTTGATTGCTAGATTGATTTCTAAGAATTTTCCTTATTCTCAATTAGGTTTGTTCTGGAGATGCGAAGTCAAGATTTGAAGTCAGAGAACTTTTTTTTTTTGGTCAACCAGATCCATGAAAGGAAAAGCTCTATCTCATTGATCTTTTTAGTATATGTTCAAAGTAAACATTAGTTTGTTTGTTTAGCATAAGGATTGATAAATTAGTGTAGTTGGAGATTACTCTTATGTTATTACTTGGAAGTCATTGGTACTATTTCAGTTTAGAATTGATAACTCAACTCAATGATATTGTGTTATATTTTTGAGAAAATTTATGGCTCTATATGTTATTTCGAGTAATTTTGTTGAATTATTTATTTTTCTTATTGGTTTCAAGCTTGAATAGCATACATAAATAGCTTCATGAAAGCATGGCCTTTCATGACAGTACATGATGTAAAAAAAATCATTTTTCTTGACAAGGTAGAAAGCTTATATAAATACATATGATCACAGCACATTTTGTGAGTAAAAATGATATTACTCACAATGGAAGTTGTTACTTTTAAGTTTATTTCCCAACAGGCAGTTATGTGATTAGAGGATGGGTTATCCTGACACTCTTATCATGACATCCCTTGCTGTTAGTATAGAACCCAGACCTATCACAACACTTCTTGGGACAACAGGTTATAGTAGTGTCAGCATAGTGATATATGTCACTATAACATTTCTTTAATGACAGGTGATGTTGTCGGGAAATGCCTAAATTGTAGTAGTGATATCATCAGCCATGAGATTAAGTGTGCTCGAGTGGATATCATCATCAAGATAAACGGAGTCCTGCATGATATACACGCACAAAGGTAGACATAAAGGACTAGTGCAATGTCGAGTAAATGATATACAGACTCACAATAAGTCAAGTGTTATGACTAGGAGGCCTACTGTATTGCAGCTTCACAGTAACACCATGTTTGTGATTCATGATAATTTAAATGTAAGGAAAAAGTGATTTTGCATTACCCAATATGACTGAGCTAGAGGCTCAAGAAAATTGGGGCTTGGTTGTGGGTTCTTCTTTGGGGGTGGGGTCTATCAATTGGAAACATGTCATCCAATCCCTTTGCTCTTACATCCACAAATTAAAGAATTTTTTCATGATCAATCCTTGCAAACTGATGGTGAAAGAGTTCTAACAAACAACCACGAATTGACTCTCAAAATGGGAATTTCTAGAACTTGATTTTCAAACCTTTGAAGCAGAAACAAACTCCCAGTCAACTCATTTGTGTTTGCAAAGTGATTCCAGAAAAAAAATAAATCAATTTGCACACCATTTATCATAATCATGTGCGCCTCATAGGCAAGAATCATAGATGTTCCATTCAATCCTAAATCCTAAGAAACAAACTACTCATCCAACCACCATCATACGGTACTTTCTCAATCTTAAATTGAATTAAACGAATAGTTCACTACAACATTACCTCCTGCCGACATTAGCGGAGGCAGGTAAGGGCTTGGGGGCCTTAAATTGCGCTAAATTTATAAAGGTTGATAAATTTTTTAGATTAGCCCCAATCATGTAATTTCTTTTTTAAGAAGAAAGTAATTGTTGGTGTGTAGGTGCTGCTACCGAAGGTAGAATCGTAGAGAGGAGAGGAAACTAGAGTGGCTGGGTGAATGTGAATTTATTTGAAAGAAGAAGATATTTTAATTAAAAAAATATATATTTACAATTTCTACTTTTAAAACATAAAGTGTTAAACACTTTTGTAAGTTAGTAACACTCCTTCCACATGTGCAATTTTAATAATATATTAAAATTAATTTTTTTAATTTTGCAATAATCCTATTGAGAATGAGATATTTTCAAGGATTGAAAATAAATTAATTTTACAATGTTTTCAGTCCATGAGTACTCGTCAACGTCAACTGACACCACTTTCTTAACAATGGAATAATATCTAACTTTGGATTTATTTTAGGGTAAATAGGAGAAAATACCCTAAACTATTGACGTTTTCGGAAAAATACCCTAATTTATTCACATAAGTTAAAAATACTCTAATCTTTACTTTTATTTATGAATTATACCCTAATCTATTAATATTTTGGAAAAATACCCCAATGTATTATTATTAGTTAAAAATACCCCAATCTTTAATTTTGTTTATAAATTATACCAAAGCGAGAAATATTTTTGGCTCACACAAAGATGGCAGTCAAAACAACTATCTTCGTCCCTGTTAAATATAATGTATTAAACAATCAATATTTGCTATATATTCTAAAAAGTATTTAAACTTCATGTTCTACTATTTTTTTTTTGTTTCCTTCAGTTGGTATAACATCCAATCCAAACGAAGGTGCATACATTTCGATACAAGATCACACGTCAAAACACGCATTGAGAGAAAAAATAAGGAATTCAAGCAATCGAAAGAAACAAAAAAACGAGCATAACATGAAGCTTTAAATACTTTTCTAAAGATAAAATGCATTTAAATATATATAGCAAATATTGATTGTTTAGTACATTAAATTTAACACGGACGGTGATAGTAATTTAGACTGTCATCTTTGTGTGAGCCAAAAATATTTCTCGCTTTGGTATAATTCATAAACGAAATTAAAGATTTGGGTATTTTTAACTAATAATAATACATTGGGGTATTTTGCCAAAATATTAATAGATCAGGGTATAATTCATAAATAAAAGTAAAAATGAGGGTATTTTTAACTTATGGAAATAGATTGAGGCATTTTTTCAAAAAGGTCAATAGTTTGGGATATTTTCCCCTATTTACCCTTTATTTTATTGGATTTATACTCATTTTAGTTTTGAAGTATTTATGCATTTTTATCATTAACATGAATTACTTTTATTAATTTTTTTTACTTGAAAATGTTAATTTTTTTTATCTTAAAGTAGAATGGAGCCCCGAAGCAAAAATCCTGAATCCACCACTGCCTGCCGAACCAGTGCATAAAAAGGCCTTCGTCGAGCGCCATTTCTTCCTCCGCGAACTCGATATCGCTCGCCATTCAAAATTTGCGACTCTCGCACTCGCACAATTGGGATTTTGAAAAACGGTCCCACACCGACACGGCCATAGCTAATTAAAGAGTGGGAAAATTGTAAAACAAGTCATGATTTTTTTTAATAAAAAAAAATATCTTTGCATGACCAATGAATAATAGATTGATAAATGAAAAAGAATATAATTAGGTTTCAACTTGGGCCAGCCATCGAAAATTAAGACTTCAGAATTTGGTTTGGGCTAAATAGGGCTATTGGGCAAGGTCCTATAATAAGCTAAAAAGAATAGATCCATTTTTCTATCAGAAAATTACTTTATAAAGGAAAACAAAATGAAATAATATCCAGTCAAACACAAAAACGCAATATTTGTTAGCAAAAATGGTCCAGTAATAAAAATAGAAATTGAATAAAATATAAAATATTACACTCACTTAGGGAGTATATATAATTCATATTGATGAATAGAAATGGGCAATTTAGTATGATGTAAATGGAAATGGAAATGGAAATGGAAATGGAATGATGGTGTTTGTAGCGTAAATCAAAGGGAATGTTGAGGAGTAAAAGTCGGTAGATTTTGCATCAAAAGCATACATTGGATGCACTGAAAATAATTTCCAAGATTCCACAAATCGGGTAACGAAAAACAGACAAAACTACATGGATGGAGATGCACCTTATCATCATATATTCAGATGCTTCATTGTGATCCATGGATCACCGTCTTCATGTCTACCAATAATATATATGTATTATCTTCACAATATTTAGAGAGAGAGAGAGAGATGAATTCATCATTTCATTGTTCAATGAAACTATCTATGATTATTTTTTTTTCTTGGAGGGAGTATTCACTTATAGTATACCATCATTATGCTTAATTCTTAACTAAGTTTCCAATATTTATGCATTTGAAATGTAATTATTTTGTTAAGGAATGATAAGAATATTCCAAAATCATGAGTTTTTCTAGTTTTTTTTTTTTTGTTATTTTGGTGTAACTGCATAATCAAGATATTTCATGCATATACGATTGAGGTAAAGATTGGTTTTCAGACTAAGTATAGAGATACTTTTGGGAAAGATTGAAAACGTGTTTTACTTATAAAGACGCGTCTAATATTGAGAAGGAGTGCGAGACCACGTGGCGTACGCATATTGGAGAGGGAGTTAGTTAAGTTGTTTTAGGGTTTAATATTAATCCCTGCATTACTACTGTTCATCTTCTTCCTCGAGCGAGTAGAGAGAAAAAAATCTGCAGATTGTGAGATTTTTTTTTGTATTGTGAAGTTTCCATTTGTTCTGTAACCTTTCGATGTGATCAATAAGAGTCAGTAACCCCCGTGGACGTAGGTTGTTGTTGCCTAACCACGTAAACCGAGTGTGCTTTCTTGTTTCGCATTTAATCTGTTGCTCTCGTTTTGTTCGATCGATCACGCGGTTTCATAACAGTGGCGCCGTATGTGGGAATCGGGAGGCTCGTGTGATCGACTTAGTGAAGCTCAGGATTTTGATCTCCCATGCAGTCACCAACCAGGCGATCAAGGTAAAAGAATCTTATACCTTCCTGACTTGTTTTTCTTGATCGTGCTGCTTGCTTTCGAATGAGAATCTAGTGTTCTTGCTCATATTCTGGATAAGAAAATTGGCGTATTCGATAATCTGTTTTGAATCCATCTGCTGCTTCAATAACCACGAGTCCTGGTTACTGCTATATTGCGGTGTTTGAGTGGTTTTCTGGAAACAAGATTGAACATCTTGTGAAGCATGGCGTCTGGAAAGTATGAGGTGGAAAAATTCTCCGGCAAGAACGACTTCGGGCTGTGGAAACTGAAGATGGAAGCACTTCTTTCACAACAAAGCTTAGAAGAAGCCATAACTGCAGGCGATGACACATTTAAAACTGAAACAAAGGAACAAAGAGCCAAACTTCTAATCAAGGCTCGAGGGATCTTGTTCCTAAGTTTGGATGACAAGGTATTAAGGGAGGTCGGCAAGGAAAAGATCGTTTATGATGTTTGGAAGAAGTTGGAGAGCCTGTACCAAACGAAGTCATTGGCTAACAGACTCTATATGTAACAAAGATTATACTCCTATAAGTTTGTGGAGGATAAAAGCATGGTGGATCAACATGATGCCTTCAATAAGGCGATCGATGACTTGGAAAATATTGGGGTGGCCTTTGAATCAGAGGACAAGGTAATACTCCTTTTGAATGCACTTCCAAAGTCATTCTCTACTATAAAGGACACGATGCTATATGGTCGACAAGGAACCATTACAGTAGAGGAAGTTCAAGCAGCTATCAAGGGTAAGGAAGATGAGAAAATCTCAGATGGATTGATGGCTGACCCTTCGGGCTTGGGCCTTCTGGCCAAGAAACACCATAGATCGAAGTTCCAGAAAAAGAACAATGGAAACTTCAAACAAAATACCTTTGATAAGCAGCAGCCAAATACAAGAAGGGGTTATAAGTCAGGGTTTTCTCAAAGGAAGCCTAAAGATTTTGTACAACCTGTTGAGATGAGACACCAATCCTCACCACAGGAATTAAGGTCCTGCAATTACTGTAAAAGGCCAGGTCATTTGATTAAAGACTGCCCTATACTTAGGTTAAAAGGGCAGCAGGGACAAGGACCAAATACAGTGAGGAATATTGAATCTATCACAGATGAAGTATTGAATATACTAGAGTCACCATCTGATGATAGATGGATACTTGATTCTGGTTGCTCCTTCCACATGTGCCCAAGGAAGGAATGGTTTGTTGATCTAAAGCTCCAAAATATGGTGAGAGTAATGTTGGGAAATAATAACATATGCCAGATCAAAGGAATAGACTCAATCAGAATTCATTCAAATTGTTGGCTGATGTAAGGTACATCGCTCAGATTCAAAGGAATCTGATATCACTTGGAACACTTGAAGAAAAAGGTTTCAAGTTTGTTGGCAGTGAAGGGTTAATTGTGGTGTGCCATAAGAATCATGAAGTGTTAAAAGGAGAAAGAAAGAACAACATTTACTATCTATTTGCCAAGTTAGTCACTGGGCATGTAGATGATGTAAATGAAGTGGATTGTAAAGTGTAGAATCTCAGAACTGGCCACATAAGTCAAAGAGGATTGGAGGAATTAAGAAAACAAGGTCTGATTAGCTTCAAGTCAGAAGGTGAGGTTGGTGAATGCGAGGAGTGCATCCTAGAAAAGAGCAAAAGGCTGCCATTTAAACCAAGTGTTAAAAGGGTACAAAAACCCCTCGAAAATGTCCATGCAGACTTGTGGGGCCCTTCAAGAAATGAAACATTGGGTGGAGGAAGGTACTTCTTATCCATCATAGACGACTGCACGAGGAAAGTGTGGGTATAGGTCCTGAAGACCAAGAACCAAGTAGCTCAGAAGTTCAAAGATTGGTGTTGTCATGTTGAAAATGAGAAAGGAATGAAGGTTAAATGTTTAAGAATAGATAATGGTATGGAGTTTATTTCAGAAGAATTTGATTCCTTTTGTCGATTAAAGGGAATTAAGAGACATAAAAGTGTACCATACAGTCCACAACAGAATGGAGTTGTGGAAAGGATGAATCGAACCTTTCTTGAGAGGGTGAGATGTTTGCTTTTAGGATTTGGTCTGTCAAGAAGGTTTTGGGGTGAAGCCTTATCTACAACATGCTACTTAATTAATAAATCTCCCTCAGCTGCACTAGAATTTATGACACCAGACCATATGTGGTATGACAAAGCACTAAGTTACTCCCATCTAAAGCCTTTTAGATGCCTCGCTTATGTACATGTGAGGCAGGATAAATTGGAAGCTCGGGCTTTAAAGTGTGTTCTTCTTGGTTATCCCACTGGAACCAAAAGATATAGGTTGCGGTGTATGGAGCAAAATCAGAATAAAGTGATTACCAGTAGGGATGTAACTTTTAGTGAGTTGAGCATGCCATATCTTGATAAGAAAGGAAAAGGAATTATATCAGGAGGAGAACCTGAACAACCAGCAACATCTTCGAACAATAATCAAATATTTGAACAATCTGAAGTGAAGAAGGATGAGAGTACTTCTTCAGCTGAAGAACAACAAAATCAGCCAAACACTTTATCTGGCTACTGGCTTGCTAGAGATAGAGTTGGGAGGGAGATACATCCCCCTAGAAGATTTTCTGAGGCTGATGTTATCTTCTTAAGCTTGAACATTGCAGAGAAGCTTCAAGAATAAGAGCCCAAAACCATTGAAACAGCCTGCAAGAGATCTGAAAAAGAAGTCTGGCTTGATGCCATGAGAGAAGAGATGAATTCACTACAGAAGAATCAAACCTGGACACTAGTTGACAGACCAAAGTACCAGTCTGTTATTGGATGCGAGTGGATTTATAAAAGGAAGTTGGAGAATGTAAAACCACCAAAAATCAGGTATAAAGCAAGGTTGGTGGCTAAAGGAGGGAGTGGATTTCAATGAGGTTTTCTCCCCTGTTGTTAAACACTGCTCCATCAGAATAATGTTGTCATTGGTAGTTCAGTTGGATCTCGAACCGCACCAATTAGATGTTAAAACAGCCTTCCTTCATGGTGAACTTGAGGAGGTGTTGTACATGGACCAGCCCCCAGGTTTTGTTGAAGCTGGAAAGGAAAACATGGTATGTTTATTACAAAAAATCACTGTATGGGCTTAAACAAAGCCCAAGACAGTGGAACAAGCGGTATGACAATCACATGAAGACCATTGGTTTTTGGAGGTCAAATTATGACAAGTGTGTGTACATGAAGAAGGGTTGTGACTCGAGTTTGATCTACTTTCTACTCTACATTGATGACATGTTGTTGGCAGCCAACATGTAGCAGATATTGAAAAGGTAAAGGTGGACTTAAATCAAGAATTTGATATGAAAGATTTTGGTGTTGCATGCAAGATCTTGGGAATAGATATAATCTGAGACAGGGAGAAAGATAAACTCAGACTTATTCAACAAGAGTACCTTCTCAAAGTTATTGAGAAGTTTGGAACCAGGCAATACAAATCACTAGCTCTACCATTAAACCATGAAGCAAAATTGAGTGAAAACATGAAGGCAGTAACAGAAGAAGAAAAGAGGTACATGGAAAATATACCTTATGTCAGCCTTGTAGGCAGCTTGATGTACTTCATGATCTGTACTAGACCAGACATATGTTATGCAATTAGCATGACTAGCAGATATATGTCAATGCCTGGAAAATAGCATTGGGATGCTCTCTGTGGGATACTCAGATATATGAAAGGCACAACTCAACTTGGTCTGTTATTTCAAAAACAAGACCAACAAGGAAAGGAAGCTTTGGTTGGATATGTCTACTCTGACTTTGCTGCCAGCCTCGACACTAGAAAGTCTCAAACCGGATATGTATTTAGCTTGTATGGGACAACTGTTGTGTGGAAGTTAAAATTGCATTCAGTAGTGGCTTTATCCACTACAGAAGCCGAGTTTATGGCTTTAACTGAAGCGATTAAGGAGGCATTGTGGCTTAAGGGTATCATTAATGAGCTCGGAGTTGTTTAAGATACTGTGAGTGTTCTATGCGACAGCCAAAGTGTTTTGTGCTTAACAAAGCATCCGGTGTTTCACGAAAGATCGAAGACATAGACGTGAAATATCATTTCGTGAGAAATATCATTAATGGAGGAAGTGTAAAGGTTGAAATGGTGTCGACAGACTACAATGGAGCTGATGCATTGACTAAAGTAGTTCCTACTGCCAAGTTCAAGTTTTGTATGAAACTCATTGGATTGTGCTGATCTGAAAAGGTCAGCCTTCGTGTTCTGTAATGGAACTAACTGGTGGAAATTGGTTCGGTCTTGATCACTTGTCAGGAGGGAGAATTGTTATTTTGGTGTGACTGCATAGTCAAGGTATTTCATGCATATTCGATTGAGGTGAAGATTGGTTTTCAGACTAAGTATGGAGATTCTTTTGGGAAAGATTGAAAACGTGTTTTACTTATAAAGACGCGTCTAATATTGAGAAGGAGTGTGAGACCACGTGGCGTACGCATATCGGAGAGGGAGTTAGTTAAGCTATTTTAAGGTTTAATGCTAATCTCTGCATTACTACTATTCATCTTCTTCCTCGAGAGAGTAGAGAGAAAAAATCTGCAGATTGTGAGATTTTTTTTTTTTTTTGTATTGTGAAGTTTCCATTAGAGAAACTGTTCTGTAACCTTTCGTTGTGATCAGTAAGAGTCAGTAACCCCGTGGACGTAGGCTGTTGTTGCCGAAACACGTAAACCGAGTGTGCTTTCTTGTTTCGTGTTTAATTTGTTGCTCTCAATTTGTTCGATCGATCATGCAGTTTCATAACATTTTTTGGATAGTTAAGACTTAAAAGAGTTAATTAGAGCATGATGAAAAAGTGAATATGTAAGGAATTATCAATGCTAGTTAACCGACCTCAACTAAATTTTGTTTTCTTTTAACTCATAATTTGGAGTTGCTAAGCTAACTATAATATAAATATTAAATATATTTCTTTTTGTGTGTCAATAATTCAATAAGCATGAAAGAGTAGGTAATTTTGCGGCAATGACACATACTATACTTTTATACCAAAGCTTTATTTTTCATTTATTTTTTCCCCAATAGATAACAAAGTCAAAATGGTCGGGAAGAGAAAAAGTTATTTTAGAGAACTTTTAAAAACAGATGGAGACTCCACTAAAAATCCCGTGACTTATTTCATGGGTTTCATCCTAGCTAATCAGTATATTTTTCACACAAAATCTGTTTTTAAATATAATTATAATACCCAAATATTTTATAAATAAAATAAATAGGTTGTTAAAGCATAAACAACTCGATTATATATATGGCAAACTAAGTAGTTATTGGCCTTTAAAGACCACCACTGCATGCACCCCTCCACTTACATCATTATATGTTTAGTTATTCATAATAGGCATCAATATTGGTGGTGTTAAGTGTCGCACAAATTCTTTATTTAATTAATTTTAGTCATAGAGAAAAACGAAGATATTTGATGAAATATATATAATGTAGATGCGATCGTATACTTATATATAAATATATGTATGTATATTTATATATATATATCATGCGATGAAAAAAACAACATGATTTCAAGTAGATAATATTGAAATAATAAAAGGGGTTGAGGCAAAGTGGAGTTGATTATGTGTTGGAGAGAGTGGGAGAGATGGATTGGTAAGAGATTACTTTCAATTTGTATGAGTTTGGTGTGATTTCATGATGACTTAATTCAACTATAATTGCTTTCTTTCAGCACTAATGCTTTTTCTCCACCACATTATTCAACTCTCTCTCTCTCTCTCTCAAGATAACTGAACCCTAATTAAGTCTACCTATACTTTCAAGTAACAACAACAATAATATTAATAATAATAATAAATAAATAAATAATTGGCGTTCTACTTGATATGGAAGCTGGTCTATATTAGTAATGTGTTGCACGATAAAAGAGATGATGTAATAATGAATCCATATATGTTAGAATTCAAAATTTAGAAATTCTTATGGTTGAGCTGAAGTTTACTGAAACAAAAGTCAATGGAAAAGTGATGTTTTTTTTTTTTAATTCAACCGAATTCTATTTGATAGTTAAAAATTGTTTTCTTGATACTTTTTATTCACAACCATCAAAACAATAATTTTGGAACAATTTTGAATTCTCTTCGGATTGACTTTGTAGTAAATTTTGGTTTATTTTTGCTTTAAAAAAAAAGTGAATTGAGGTTTTATAGATATTGTGAATATATTACATAGCAATTAATGTTATAAAATCAGTTAGAAGTTATAGATATTTAATTAGTTCCGAAGTTGGAAAATTAGTTAGACGTTTAGGTTGGGGCATAGCGATTAGGAGTTAATTGACTACAATTTTTAAATATGGGCTGCTCCGATCGGGTCTTTTTTTCCCTAGTGTTTTATTAGTCTTCACAAATTATATGATTAAAATAAGGAATATATAAATATTTTTATAATATAAAAAAATAGAGAAAATATACTTGGAGCTGCGTAGACCTAGTCGCCCCATGCCTAAGCTGGTTGACTCAGCCTATAAATCGTGGCACCCGACTGCCTAACTACATTCTTTACTCTTCTTTCATTTATTTATTTTACAATACCATCAATTGACCATATAAAAGATAATTTCCGATTCAGATAAAAAAAAATGAATTCTCAATTTTTAACTTAAAAAATTCTAAAATTTTCATTTTTATTTATTATTATTATTTGAGTTGGTCTCTTGAGAGACAGTCTCAACACTTTTTTATTGTGAGACGGACCTTAATACATCATTTCATTTTAACAAATTACATTATTTGCAACAATTAAAGAAATACATCATTTGCAATAAAGAAACACATCATTTCATTAAATTCGTCTCACAATAAAAATGATGAGACCGTCTCATCTGAGAATTTGCCTTATTATTTAGTATTAGATGTTATATTTATCAAAAAATATATTACTAATATTTAGTGCAAATAATTTCGGGATGGATCCACCTTTTCTATCCCCAACTCAAATACATTTGATATGATTCTTCTTTTAGCTATTCAATCAGGCACAAAGACTCAAAGGAAAAATACAAGTATGAGGTAGGGTGTGGGGGCAAAAATTGACAAAAAGGAAAAGAAAAGCAATTAGAATAAAAGATAGTATTAAAAAGGAAATAGGGAGAAAGTGGACTTATTTGATTTGTAGATGAGTCTTGACCTATTAAATGAATGTCTTGGAAACTAGACCACATGACTATGAATAATTCTTGCACAGAAAATTTAACATTAAATTAAACAAAAAACAAAAACTTTTTCTGGGAAATTAAAGTCTAAAAGAATGATAAAAAAAGTCATACAACTTTCTTACAAGAAAAAGCCCTGAAAAAAATGATCCATATTGATGGTGATGCCACAATGACATAGAATTTCCAATATTTGCTACCATTGCCTATTTTCACATTCTATTTTCAAGCTTTCTACTCTTTACATAAATGCTCTTCCTTAAACTGCAAAATGCCAAACCATTTTTAATTGATACCACAAAAATATAGAAGGTAGATGAGGATATATATGCATTTACATATATATATGTCTTCATCACTCAAACCAACCTTGTGAAAAAAAGTCTAATCGATCGGTTTTAGTTTATCCTATCGATTGATATTTTTCTTGGTTTATATTATATTGCACTATCGAGTATAGTAAGCTATATAAATATGGATTGAAGTGAATACATTTACTTTGTAAGTTGTGTTTTGAGAAAAAACTTGGTATCTTGAAAATTGACCAAAATTGTTGTGACTCATTCCTCATTGTGATTTTGAAGTCTATGTTTCATGACCAGGGGTTTTTTTTATGTTTGTCATTTTATTTTCATTTTTATTTCTTTGGTCCTTTGGAATTCCCAATTTTAGAGAGAGAGAGAGAGAGAGAGAGGGAGGACGACGATGGATCATGTTATGGTTTGGAAATTTACATATGCAAACAATTTAGATGAAAAATAATAGAGTTTATGTCATTTAGTTTTGGGATGATTTTTCCAACCCATTCTATACTTGTTGACCGCAGGCATTGTATCACTATGGAATTCCTCATTTTGACTTTTACTTCCTTTCAGAGTCGATTGTGTTTTAAATTGAGTTAGAAGTGAGAGATATCCGTAAACTACATTTGTCGAGTAGATTTTCTATTTAATATCACTATTATAGTTTGGGTAAATAAGGTATAATACTTAACTATTCATGTTTTTAGGAAAATATTTTAATGTACTCTTTCCTCTCGTTCATAAATTACACTAAAAATGAGTAAACACAGCTAATTATTAATGATTCAGCATTTAAGTGTCATTTCGCATGTCACGTGGAAAAATCTAGACGACTTCGTTTTATCATCATTTTAAAAGATGCTGGCAAATTCACAAATATTCTAATGTGGAAAACCATTTATTCGAATAGTTCTGGAGAAAAACGATATCATTTTGATTTGTCGCATGGAATGTCAAGGTAGCGTTTAACTGCTGAATCATATAGTTAACAGTGTTACATTTTGTGTAATTCATAAATGAAAATAAATATTGATGTATTTTTAACTGACGACAATATTTTGGAATATTTTTCAAAAATATTAATAAATCAGAATATTATCCTTATTTTTATGATTTTTATATAAATCTGATTTCTTTACTTTTATAATTACAATGTATTTTGTAAAGCTTAAAAGCAATTGTAGAATAATATTTTAGGGTTTGCAATTACAACAAAATAATAAAATAAAAGAAAGAAGCGACAAGGCGCAGCCACACCCAACAACAATGTTGTGTAACATTTGCACTTGTTCATCAAATGTGGTGTTTTCTGCTGATTAGATCAGCATTTGCATATATGCATGTATTCACAAAAGATAAGCCCCAAATCTTGCCATTGCATCTCTTCCTTTTCTTTTTCTTTCTTTATTCAGTAGCATAATTTTTTTTTAAATATAAGAAAATAAAATTAGTATTATATCTATTTTACATATATTAAGAAAAGTGTTTTAATATTTTTAAAAGATT
Organism: Plectranthus barbatus; assembly: GCA_026898455.1. Lineage (NCBI taxonomy): Eukaryota > Viridiplantae > Streptophyta > Magnoliopsida > Lamiales > Lamiaceae > Plectranthus > Plectranthus barbatus. The sequence goes on along the minus strand of JAPKLW010001918.1, from coordinate 41,270 downwards.
GTATAAATAATACTCCCTCTGTCCCGTGCTAATAGTCACCTTTCTTTTTGGCACGGGAATTAAGAGTTTTGAGTGTAGAACGAGTTAGTGAGATTAATATTTTCTTGTTGAGTGTGAAAAAATTATCATTTTTACAAATATGACAATTCAGTTGGGACGCCTGATTTGGTAAGTGTGACAATTCTACTGAGACGGAGGGAGTACTAAATAAAGATACACTTATATTTAAATTGCATTCGTCTAATGAATTAACTAAAAAATCAACAAAATGATAATAGATTGTAAATTGCATTAAAATTATATGAGGATACGCTATATCCATTATATGTTGATTGCACGAATTTGACATTTTTTAGCACATATTAATTAATGTAATTTTATAGTATTTTTATTTAGATATATTTAATTTTTCATATTGTCCAAATCGCACACTTTAAATGAAAGTGTATAAACTCTAAACTTTATAATATTTAAAACCTAATATGAGAAATGAGAATAAATCTCGGTCGTTCATATCAGATCAATGCACCAGATTAAACTAAAAAATGCGACATTTTATCTAGAATATCATGCATTAAAGGACAATATAGTAACTATATACAATGAATGATAATTTTAAAGCTTGCATTTTAACTACAATTTTGTTCATTTTAAGGGTAATATCCTACATTAACATTACATTGCGAAATAAAATGCTTAATCTTTTTACTTACGATATTTTATCTTCAATATTGTGCATTTTATCTTAGCAAATATGTATTTTTATTTAAGCAAACATGCATTATATCTTTTATGAAAAAAAATTAATCTCTCTAATGAGGAAAGATTGCATGTATCAAAATATGGATATCCATATCTAATCTGATATGATAAATATTTTTAGACATAAGAAATATTATCTGATTTTCAAATTCAAATATATCTACGTACCTTAATTTATTTGAATATTCTTACCATGTCTTCTCGAATGAATCATCATCTATTTTGTGCATCAAAATAATTCAACTTCATGTTGAAAGTTAACTTGTAAATTCTAAATTTTTTATGAGCCGCGTCGATCATTCATACATCGAAATAAACAATGAAATAATTCGATCTCACTATATGTTACATAAATTAAATGTATGTTGATGTTATTTATCTTAAAATAAGTTTATTATTATTATTATTTTTATCAAATATGAAGTCTAATATTTTTGTGTTGCATAAAATAAAATATTATATTCTCACCTCATTTTGTCTTAGGATTTGTTCATTTTATCTTAAAATTGTTCATTATATTTCTATAGAATATGCATTTTCTTAAGGAATATAATGCATTTTATACATCATATAGTGCATTTTAAGTAAGATTTCATGCATTTTACGAAAATAATGTGTTGTTACGAGATATATGTATAGAATTACTTATTTTTATTTTCGTGAAGGTTTTCGTTCTCTAAATTTATGCAACAAGAATTTCGTTTAAAAGATAATTAATTAATCTTTAATTTGATATATAATACATGAAAAATAAATTTATATTGAGTGAGTTATGATCATTTAAAGTTTTTAGAATTTTAGTTAGAGGATAGAGAAAAAATATTACATTTTACAAAATTATTCTTAAAATCGAATAATGCACAATATACTACAAAAAATGAACACAAAAATTTTTAATTCTTAAGCGTTGATATGCAAAGATAGAGGGCTGGGATTTATTCTCATTTCTCATACTAAAAATTCTCATATGATCACCACTATATATATATATATAAGAAAGAGAGAGATGTGATCATATGTTACTCACCTCCCAAATGTTATATGAGACCAAATCTCAACCTTTATTATATTAGATAATGCAACATAATATAAAAAATAATGTAATGACATATTATGTTAAATTATATATATCCATCTATGTGCATTATCTAGTTCTCCTTATTAGTATTATTATATTACATTATCATTTGTATAATATTACATTATTTTGTTTTAGCTATTGCATTATTTAATTTTACTACGATGATCTTATTCCGAACTTATGAAATAGGAATTTTGTTTGAAATATAATTAAATTATCTTTAATTTGAAATATAATGCGCAATGAATGATACATTATCTATGTTGGAAAGAATCAATCACAATGGTGGAAAGAATCAATCACAAGATAGGATCCAAATCAAATCCTTAATTTATTAGATTGATTTATTTCCTTATT
>JAPKLW010001918.1:0-24070 GCA_026898455.1 Plectranthus barbatus | reverse complement strand
GAGTGATCGAAGTTGGACCCATCAAGATCCAGAAGGTGAAGACAAGGGTCGGAGAGGACGTAGAAGGACCAGACGTAATGGTGGATAAGCCGCTTGAAGAATGGACTCAAGAAGAACGAACCCGTGATCAACTAAATTACGTAGCCATGGATCTAATATTAGGTGCCTTTCACCTACTCTAATGGCTGAAGCGTTGGAGTACGATAGTGCTAAAGAAATGTGGGATTTTCTTAGTACTTTGGACAAAGAATCAGATCAGATGAAGGGAAACAAGCTACAGCAATGGGTAGACAGGTATAAATCTTTTTGCTTGATTCCAGGTGAAACTATCAAGAACATGGAGGCAAGATTCAACAATATTGTAGCTGAGTTAAAGAAGTTGGGGAGAACGTATGAACTTCCTGACATGAATTCAAAGATTCTCTCAAGACTACCTAAGGAGGATTGGTTCGTCAAAGTAACCAGTCTAAAGGATAAAGATTTGTCGAAGATCAGCACCAAAGACGTGTTTGCTCAACTCAAAGCTCATGAATGGGATATTGCCCAGATCAACAAAAATGAAGTTCTTCGTGTTGTAATCAACGTTAAAGAACCGATGGAGGGTGCGACATTCTTTGTAAGGAAGGACAGACAAAAGTGGAAAACAAAGAAACCATTCCACTCAGACCGACCTGTTCAACCCAGTTTTACAAAGGAGATTCGTTCCATCAGCGAATCTCACTTCAAAGAAGATGAATGCTCCGTGAGCGAGCTGGAGGAAGGACGTATTCCCCGACCACTTCGGACTCCGCAGGGGCTGCCACCTCAGCACCCCAGCCCGATCCATTGGCCTCATCGCCTCCTAGGGCTCGATCCAGCCCCTGGAGCGCCCCTGACAATACCTAGTCACTGCGGGACTCGGAGTCGGAATCCTCAATGATCAAGAGGCTGCTCGGTCTGGCTCTCTCAGGCCCTTGAAGGAGCAAGCTCCAGTCTGGGCCGGTGAAATCTATCGAGTTGATGCTCCTGGGCAGAGAAGGAGTAAACGGCGGGGTAGAATTGATCCCCCCAGAACCAGAGTCTTCTCTATTTTGCGAGTCAGAGGAGACAGAGTCCATCTCTCACATAAAAGAAAATCTTGAAGAAAAAAGGTTAACCTAATGAAAATAAGAAAAAGGAAAGGACGAGCCCCGGTCAGCCCACACTCTTCCTCACAAATAAAAAACCCTAAAACTTCTCCCAAATCGCAGATCGCACACCGACAATCAATGAAAGGAAGAACAGGAGAAGGAAAGGAGAAGAGAAGAGACTACCTTGCAGGAGGAACCACGGAGAATCAAACAACTATCGTCGGGGCTGTGAATCAGAGATGATCAGTCGATCGCCGGAAAATCGCAGGAGGATAGAGAGAGAGTGCGTATGGGGAAATGTGAGGGTCTACTCGCCCAAACGGCAGTTATACTGCACGCCCCTTCAACTGCTTGAAACTACCCCCAAATTTTACGGATATTACACAACTGTTATTGGAATTTGCCGCTCAAAATTTGAATGCACTCCGCCACAAAAGTTGTTCGATAAAAGCAATTCGGTAAAACAGTCTGATAGAAAATGATCCGAAAGTACGTACAAATTGATCGCGAACCTTGATAGGGTTCTGTCCAAACCACTAAGGGCTCGATGCCCCGATATGAATGGCACATTGAAGGCCACTTTGCCTACCAAGACCCCTACCTCTGAATCTATTGAGTTCGCTGGGGCTCACCAGATGGCCAATAATAAAAAATAGGGCAGAACCCGAACTGCCCAATCACCATACCGTAGTTTCGGGCCCGCGGTACGGCACTCGCAGCAGCTTCCAGGGGCTGCGCGAGTAAAAGGAACCTCCTCCAGAGGAACTGGTCTCCTGAGTCGGGAGGTGCGCCCGGCACCCAAAAAAATTTCGGGCTTCTCGTCGAGAAGTCCGAAGGGCCAAAATTTGGAAAAAACTATCCATAACATGTATACCAAGAAAACGAACTGGAATACTATATTTGACTCACCGGGCTCCTCAGAGCGTACCCCACTGAGCCGAAAGGGCTATTGTTGGGGGTCGAACTTACTCGGCCCACTAAGAGGCCTAGATACGCGGCCTAATTCACTTCTGTACAGGCCAAGCAAGGAGGGCAACCCGCGAAAGAATAAGGAAGCAGTCCGATCAATGTGAATCCCAACTGAAAGCAGTCTGAATGGCATAGAGTGCAGTCCGACTTCTATCAAAGGAACCCCACACGCACGTACCGAACTCCCCAACGGTTAATTGGAGCTCGAAAGAGGAGTAACGGGAAGATAACAGCAAGTGTGCGGGAATTTCGAAGAGGACCAACCGCCCATGGCTTAACCACCCTGATATCTTCGGGAAAGCCCCCCCAACAACCTAGCGAGGTTCTCGGGAACCCTAGGCAAAACCCTAACTCGCAATATATATGACCCATGTACGCCGATTTGGCTATCTAGACATACACATATAGTTTTCTCAAATCTTATTCTAACACAGTTCGATAAATTTAGAAGTCGTCAATTCCGGTTATTTTACTTAATTGATCGCTATTATTCTTTTCCTATATCTGTTATTTCCTGTATTCCTTTCATTATGTTCCTGGGGCTCCGAATACAGTAATTCTGAACCTCAACATATATATATAGTGGTGATCCTATCACAAGTCCATTTTAGATAGGAGAAAAGAATAAATCTTGTCCTTCAATTTGATGAAATAAGTGGTCCAGATTGATTCTTAAAATTTGAAATTTAACTTTTATTTTTATTTAAAATATAATTAAGGGCATTTAGGTCACTTAAACATGAGGGACCACAATAAATTTCATAATCTCTTTCCTATCAAACACACGTATTTTTCTTCTACATATTCTCTCTCATTTAATTTCTTTATAAAACTTTAAATAATCATATATCATTCAATTTAAATTATTTGTTCATGTATTGTATATCAAATTAAAGATAATTTAATTATCTTTCAAACAAAATCACTATTGCATATGTTTTAAATAAGATAATTTTAGTGAAAATGAGATATTGCAGTGAAAATAAGATACTGCAACTATACAAACGTTGATAATGCATATTTATAAGCTTATATAATCCAACTTACATCCAAAAAAATCTATATTCTTCAAAAATCTGATAGCTCTATCAAACATAATGTAACTGAACCAACCTATATAATGCAAATATACAAGCTTGTAAAATGCAACTTAAATCATAAAATAAAGAACTTTTTTCGTAATATAAATTTATAGGCCTAAATAATACATGTTTAGATACTTATAGAATGTAGCTTAAAGCTAGTTTGTAAATTTTAAACTATTGGTCATAAAGACAAAGTAATAAACGAATCAGAGCATCGAATCCAATATATTCCATACCCCACCTACCAACAACCGAACACCAAATTGAATTACAACTTCACTTTCCCCTGCTAGCTCATACTCGTTGTTTCTTTGAAATAATTGGAGAATTCGTTACCTAAATAAAAAGAAGAAGATGGATTTAAAACTCCAAATTTATCATACCATATTTAAGTTGCATTATATATGCCTGAAACATGCATTATTTAGGCCTATAAATTTACATTATAATTTATTGGGTAATTGATATTTTGACAAAGTTACTTATTTTTTTTATTTAAGTTGCATTATATAAACTTGTATATTTACAGTACATATGCCAATTTTAGTTACATTATATTTGATGGGGCTATCAAATTTTTGCTAAACATAGTTTTTTTTTCAGATGTAAGTTACATTATAAAAGCTTGTAATTATGCATTATGAACACACGTATAGTTGCAATACCTTATTAAACATATGCAATAGGGATTTCGTTCGGAAGATAATAAAACGATCTTTAATTTGATATATGACACTCAAAAAATTATTTTTAATTAAGTGAGGTATGATTATTTAAAGTTTTACAATAAGTTGGAGGTGAGAGAATAAAGTTAAGAATAAATAAATGTATATGAAATTTTTGTAAGATAAGATGTGGTCTCCTCGTTTTATGAAAATTAAATAATGTTCTGGAAGTGGTCCCCTCATACAAAAAGACTTAAGAACCCAAATAATGCTGAAAATTCTTAATTGTTTAAATCAATCTACATCCTTGATTTTGAAAATGAATGGATCAGATTTATTCTCATCTCACATCTGGAAAGGTACTTGTCACTGTAACACAACCCTATATATATATATATATATATATATATAGACAAGTCTCCCTTAAATGGGAGAAGAGAATGAATCTGGACCTTTGATTTTAAAATATGAATGGTCAAGATTTAATGCTGAATTTTATTTTGTTTTATTATTTAATTTAATAATTAATTAATTCCATAAAGGATGTAATAGTAATTAATTCATTCCTTTTTTATTCTTTTCATAACTACCTCCTAAAATCTCTCCCTAATTGAGAATCAAAATCATCCTCAAAATCTGTTTCAATTTTTGTTTGCATAGAATTTCATTCGTTGACATTCAGAGATCTCAATTATATTTTCTCCAGCATTGAGGCTCCTCTGCATCACCACCGGCGGCATTTTCCTAATCATGTACGTCTTCGTCCCAGCATCTCTATGTCGTGGTTCCAGGCGACGGCCCGCTTTCTCATTGAGGCTGCTTAGATATTCATCCCAGCAGCATGCGCAGAGCACGGATCGTCGTAGCACAGCAGCGGCAGGGCCGCAGCGGTTGGAGCACAGCATCTGGTCGCGGGAGAAAGGCGACTAGGGTTTGTAGGCTGGAGAAGATGGAGATGCGGGCTAGGGTTGATTTTGCCTGCACTACGAATCACGTCGGTTGATTTTTCCTGAATTTGTTGGACGACGTTGTGGTTTACGTTGATGCGTTCAACGGAGAATCGTTGCACCTTACATTTGCAAAGTACTCGGACTTCCTTTCATCGTCATCTTTTTTATCCATGTTTTTTTTCTTGATTATTTGCTTGTGTTTCACCGTCACAATTTAGAAAATTGAAGTTTGATGGGTTGAGTTGAAATAATCATTGATGTTTTGTAGAATATAGTTATTTATTTTTGTTATGTAAGTTGCAGTATTTAAGCCTGTAAATTTGCATCAGATACGCCTGTAAATTTGCATCAAACACGCCTGTGAATTTGCAATATTTCTTGTATTGATTGAGGTTTTAGAATATAGTTGTATAGCTTTAAGATGTAAGTTACATTATTTATGCATGTAAATATGCATTACATATGTCTGTACAGTTACAGTATTTCATGGAATGATTGACATTATTAAAGTAAAGTTGTTTATTTTTCAAATGTAAGTTGCATTATATAAGCATATAAATATCCATTATATACGGCTGTAAAGTTACATTATCCTTCAAAGAATAATTGAGGTTTTTAGAAAACTTTTATTTTTCTGAAGTAAGTTGTATCATATAAGCCTCTAAATATGCATTATATAAGCCTGCAAAGCTGCATTACAAATGTTTCTTGAAGTGTTTGAGATTTTTAGAATATAATTAATTTTAATATTATGAATAATGCAATATTTATATTCTATATACTGCTATCAGATGGAAAAGATAATGCAATTGCAAATTGCTAATTTTATTTTTTTATGGTTGCAATATGTTTCATGGAATGATTGAAGATTTTATAACATAATTACATTTTAAATTACGGATAATGCAATTTTTAATGCAATTCCATAGGAAAGATAATGCAACTGACCATTGCTAAATTGATTTCTTTAAAATTCGAAATACCTAAAAATGATAAAAAAAAAAAAAGTATAAAAATATTAATCAAGAAAAACATTCATTAAAATTCGAAATTAATAAAAAGTAGCGATAATGAAGCAAAATATTAGGGATTTTTCTAGATATAATGAGTGTGAAAAAGAATAAAAATAATTAATTTAGGAAAATATCCACTAAAACTCGAAATTCCTAAAAAAAACTAGGGATAATGGAGCATAAAATTAGGGATTTTCCTATTTTGTAGATTTAATGAATATGAAAAATGACAAATTTACCCCGTTAATGCAACATTTTATAATTAGATAATGCAACTTTTTAATTTTGGTTAATATTTAATCATAACCGTCCAACACCTAAAAAAGGTGGTTCAGATTCATTCTCTTCTCCCATCCAAATGGACACTTGTAACTATTGACGTTTTTGGAATAATACCCCAATCTATTTTCATAAGTTAAAAATACCCCAATTTCTACTTCCATTTATGAATTATACCTTGATCTATTCATATTTTGGAAAAATACCTCAATGTATTATTATTAGTTAAAAATACATCAATCTTTAATTTCTTTTATGAATTATACCAAAAATAATAAATATTACACAACTATGGCAGTCAAAACAACTATCATCATCCGTATTAAATTTAATATACTAAAGAATCAATATTTGTTATATATTCAAATGCGTTTATCTTCTAAACAAGTATTTAAAACTTCATATTTAGCTCTCTTTTTTTGTTTCCTTCGGTTGCTTGAATTCCTTATTTTTTCTCTCAATGCGTGTTCTGACGTATGATCTTGTATCGAAATGTATGTACCTTCGTCTGGATTGGACATTACACCAACCGAAGGAAAAAAAAGAGTAGAACATGAAGTCTTAATACTTTTCAAAATATATAGAAAATATTGATTATTTAATACATTAAATTTAATATTATGGACGAAGATAGTTGTTTTGAATGCCATCTTTGTGCGAGCCAATAATATTTCTCGTCTTGGTATAATTCGTAAACAAAATTAAAGATTGAGGTATTTTTAATTAATAATAATACATTGGGGTATTTTCCCAAAATATTAAGAGATCAAGGTATAATTCAAAAATTAAAGTAAAAATTGGAGTATTTTTAACTTATGAAAATAGATTGGGGTATTTTTCCGAAAACGTCAATAGTTTAGGATATTTTCACCTATTTACCCTTATTCTAAAATGACAAACTTTTTACACTCACTAATAAAATATTAATTCTCGTGCCAAAAAAAAATGATACTACTCTAATGGGTGGAGTGTGTAACTTAATTATATATATAAAGGGGATTTATAAAGACTTTTTACCCAATAATTTTATTCTATTTAGTTTATTATGTATCACGGTTACATTATTACAAATTAGCACGTACCGGTTAGAAAGTAGATTATTAACTATCGTCGTAATTGCGTTAGTACTTTGTACTTAATTGCTAAGTAGCATTATACGATCAACATCACCTCAAATATTATCAATTTCTCGAATTGTTATTTTGATGTATCTAAATAATTTAATATATATTTTTTCCTATCAATTATGCGAATCCAATTTATAATCAACACGCACTCTTAAAGTTTAAGTTCATGAACTATGACCTATTGAATACATATAAAATGCTTAAATTACTTATGTTTGGAATTGAAGACATATCTAAGTCTTTAGTATTTCCTCCATCCCGCTTAAATAGATCGTTTTCATTTTGATACATTAATTTTGGAGCTAGTATTTAGTAGCTAATTGTGGTTAATAGTAAAATTGACAATTATAATTAAGTTATTTAAGACTTAAACAAGTTAATTATGATTGTCAATTATATTTTTAATCACAATTAGCTACTAAGTACTAGCTCCGAAATTAATATATCAAAATGAAAAGGGCCTATTTAAGCGGGACGGAAGGAGTACTATAATAAACAATTATTAGGATTCGAATTTATGAACCTAGCTAGCTCACAAAACTCCATGCGTCCCTATATTTTTGTGCGTTTGTTTACTTATTATAAGAATGCAACTGTAAAATAATAATTCTTTAATAGTAATTTAACGAAACTAAATAATGTATATTATATATTATAGATGACTACCTACTAAAATGAATTGAAAAAATAAACTAAATCATAAATATTTAAACTTAAAAAAAATATATTATAAAAAATAATAAAAGCATAAAACGGTGATGAGAATCGAAAGATACAAGCTTATAATATGAAACTAGATTTACACCCGCACGTTGCGCGAACAAATATTCTTCAAAATAATATACAAATAATCTAATTCAAAATAATATTATTCACTTTATTGAACAATAAATTATGATTCTATTATATATAAATAACCATGTAGAGAATTTTCATGTTTCAGTAAAAATATTATAATAGTTTGCTTAAAATAATATTAATTACATAATGTTTAAAAATCTATGAAAAATATTAAACTTGTCTAATAAACTTTCGCCGCATATATTATTTATTCGTATTTATACTCAAAATAAAAGTAATTGCATTCAGACTCCTAACATTTGTCAACTTTATAAAAATAAAATAATGCATAAAAATTACTTCCTCTGTCCTGCCCTAATTATTCCACTTTCCTTTTTTGTTTGTCCTAAGACTTCATTAGTCTCATTTCTATTAATTGTAATTTTTTCACACTCAACAATAAAAATATTAATTTTACTCAATTTAATCAATACTCACATTCCTTGGTTATTGTGCCCGGTCAAACCGGGACTATTTGAGCGGGACGTATGGAGTATAATTCACTCACACTGTTTGTCTACATTTATAATTTAAGTTTTTACATTGGGAATTATTGTTTAATTTTTAAGTTTGTTCATTTTACTAATTTAATGTCTAATATTTATAAAATTATAGATATTAGGTTATTTTTGTAAAAATAAATATATATTAATAAATTAAAAGCACTAATTACTCAAAATAATATGAATTTAAAATTCAAATAATAAGAGAAATTTAATATCCAAATTGCATTGCAAATATGCTTATTTTATTATTTCTTCCAAATAACTTTTGCAATTTAAAAATTCTAAACTTGATTTAATAGATGATTTTATTATATAAAGTTAACAATTTTAAAATCAAATTACTTCTAAATATAAATATATGAAAATAAAATTTTACTAAAAATAATATCTAATCATTTTTCCATTAGAACCACCAAATATGACATTACATAAAATAATTTAAAATATGGTTTTTAAAATTTATAAAATTGCACGTATATTTTGCAATTAAATAATAATTGCAAAAAATGTGCATATTTTTTAACATATTTTATAGATTGGGATACTTCAACAATTAACTAATAATTGCAAGAATATTATTAAATTATTTAACATATTTTATTTCAGCATCTACACGTTTTTCATTAATTTTGGAGAAAAATAATGGAACTCTTTTAGTATATTATATAGATATGAAGTTTTTAAAAAGTGATATTTATTAGATAAAATTAATAATTATTTTATTAAATTATAATGTATATTGATATAAAATAAAAATTATTATAACAACCCTAATTTTTAGCCTTAATATTAGTAATATTAATAGATAACTGTTCCCGCCTATTTTATTTATAACTACTTCTTTGCTTTAGTATATATATAGATTTACACCCGCGCGATGCGCGAATCAAATTTATGATATTTATTGTATAATATTAAAATATAATTAAAAAGTTACATATTTTATCATTTTTAGCAATTTTTTTAGTATACCAAATTTGTAATCATAAATATCATATTTAATATATTATAACACGATTATTTCTATATTACGTGTCAAATAAATTAAAAGGAAGTATATAAAACACAAAGCCTATAACGTTTGATTTAAAAATTATCACATAAAAGATATAAAACGTGTATATTTAAAAAATATTAATGTAACATTTTAGAGAAAAAATTATAGATATAATTTTGTTATATTTTTTATTAATGTTTATTGTATATCTGTTTTATAATAAAAAAGCAATAAATAAAATAAATTAAAACTTATTTTTTTAAATAGAATATATTAATTTAAATTTAGAGACTATCTATTTACAATATGAAAAATAATTTAATTATTAATTCAGGTCGAAAGATGAACTCTCAATCCTGGACCGAGAACATTATAAATTCTCAATCTCTGGATTGAGAATTTATAGATCTTTCAGATTCTATATTGAAAATTCATATATATATTCTTTATCCTAAAAAATTAATAATTAAACAATCTTTCTAATCATTGATCAAAATAATCATTTTAAATATTTTTATTGAATATATATCATTGGAATTCCCCGTAACACAAAATTATTAAAATTAGAGTTTATATCATGAATGCTCCTCATCAAACAAAATATATGATTTTAGAAAATTCCTCTGACTCTGTGCATTGAGAAACGCATACTGTAATTTTATACCACATGACATCTTTTACCCCATTTTATACTTATTTTATAATATTAAGATATATTATAATATAAACTAAATCTTTTATTTTATATATATCATTTTTAGCAATTGTTTTAAATTAGAAAGATTATACTAAACACAAAGCTTATAAGATTTGATTTTTAAAAATTCTTCTTTAAAAAATATTATACATGTATTAGTTATAAAATAATGAATATAATTAATTAGTGAGATGAAATTTTTAAAGAACAAAATGAAAATAAATTTTTTATATATATTTTAATAATTTTTATTGTATATATTTATGATATAATAGAAATAATTAATAAAATAATATAAAAAATGATTTTGGCGGGAGTAGTTATTTGACACTACTCTGCTTTAATATATATATAGATATAGATAGATAGATGAATGATTTAGTGTGATAGACCCCAAAAAAATAACTCCTCACTTACTCCTTGTATTTTAGTTTAAAAAAATCCACAAAATAAGAATCAGTTGACACTTTTTTCTTACTAAATCATCAATACTTTATATATATCAAAGTTTATCCAATTTTCACGACAACTCAGTAATTCTCTTTTTTTTTTAAAAAATAATGCTTAAAACATCTATACTTATTTTATTCTTATGAATATTATGGATTATTAAAATATTGATATTGTAGCACACAATATTAAAAACTCTTACATGTGGATTTTTACTCTATTTTGTATTTATTATCATATCGATTGCATACTGCATACACATATGCATGTAATCACAAAATTTAAAATAACTCGAATAAAAATCTGATTGGAATTATGATATACGAAAAAGAGAGTTGGGAGTTTCTGAAAAGATACTTTTCCCTGTCCAGATTTTTTCCTGAAAATACTTTTTAAAGGAGAGAGAGAGAGAGAGAATGAGGGAAAATATTGAAGCAGAAAGTAGGAGGCATTGATTAAAAACTCATGAAATTGGCACTTGGCCTGCAATGCATGAGTAGTTGAGTACAACCAACTACCAAACACCAAAATTTGTTTCAACAAAAAGCAGTCATTCTTTCTTTATTCATATTTTCCAGTTTCAGTAAACAGAAATATGCAAATATCAGAGTACTAATTTAGTGCAAAGCAGCAGTAATTATGTGAGAGAGAAAGTAAGTAACCCCATCGACGATGCGATGCGATGCGCTGCACAGTCACAGTGTAAGTGTAAGAGAGAATATAATAACCAAAAAAGAAGAAAGAATCGGTGAACTACTCTTTTCAACTGTCCACTGACAGGTGGAACTTTGCTTTTCCGATCCTCTCACTATATATATATTTATTATATATATATCTTGTTTTTCTTCTTCTGCAATTTCTTTTCCAAACTCCCATTTATTCATGCCAAATTAAATTAATTAATGCGAGATGCAGTTGTTACACTGAAACGTAAGATTAATCTCCCAAAACTGAATCAGAATTAGTCATATTCAGATCCATTCAATAACTAAAACAACTAAACTTTTCTTTTTCTTCTTCTTTCTTGATTTTATACCTCTTGGTGGTCGGTGCTAAAATGAATTCTTCAATCATCAGAAACCGTCGAAATCGCGATTTGGCTGCTCTCATCATCGTCGGCCGGCGCCGGGAGGTTCAGATCTATATTCAAGACTTGAACGATTCTTGAATTTTGGCTGCAGTTAGTCGAAACCGCGTTTGCTCCGACAAAATGGGATCTCTTGTGCCCACCAAGCGCCTGCCCCGACGAGAAAACCCTGTCGCAGAAAGGGCACTGATGGATCTTCGCCTCCACCACCGCGTGCGAGCCAGCAATTTTATCCGCCGGCGCCGGCGCTTTGATTTTCTTGTGGCTCGCCCTATGGCCGCCGAGAGCTTGATAGGACCTAAACAGCTTGTTACATTCTTCGCATCTATATTTACCTCTAAATTTATTCTTCATCATTTTGGCCACGCCAGAATCTTGGCAAATACCGTCATTATCATCTTCCTCTTGTTGAAGATATTCTGTCTCCCACTTGTCTCTGGACAGCATTATCAGACAGTGCGCCACGTGTTCCTCCGGCGTCGTGTCGGAAATCGAACTCAGCGGCGATGACTGCTCGTTAATGTTGCTCTTCCCTTCCTCGTCGTCTTCGAACTTCGTTTTCTTCACCAGCAGCATGTCGAGGTCCGACACTCTCGATTTCCTCACCCGTTTCGACCTTCTGCAGATCGACTTCTTCTTCTTCTTCTTCTCGGACGACTCTGTTTCGCTCTCTCTATCAACCACGGCGGAGAAGTCGTGAGCCACCAGCACTGTGCTTTTTCTAGGATTCTCTCTCAGCTCGTAACTCAGCGCCCCTCTCACTGCTTCCCTCTCCTCCTCATCGTATTCTTCTTCCGACGACGATGATGCTGAAGCTGAATACGACTGAAAATGATGGTGCTGCTCATACTCTCCATTCTCTTGCTTCAAAGCTTTCTCTTCTGCGTATAACTTCATCATGTGAGATCTCATGTGCCCCCCTAAAGCTCTTCCATTAGCAAAGTTTCTGAAGCAGAGCTTGCATCTGTGCTTCATCTCCATCATTGAAAAAAACACACACACACACAAAAGGAGAGCGATGAAGAAAAAACAAAGTCTTTTTCTCACGCAGTGGAGCGTGTTTAGAGTGTGGAAGCTAAAAAGAGTAGGTGATAAGCATTCCTCCACCCATGGAATCTCTTCTCTCTCTCTCTCTCCCTCCTTCTCTTGTGAGATTGAGAAAAATAATATCTCTCAAGAATTATATAAAGAAAGAATTTGGATTATTATTTATTTAAAACGGTAAGAAACAATTAATTCCAACAAAAACTAATTTAAGCAGAGAATTGAAGGCAATGACACGAAGACGTAACATGCGACCATGACATTAAATTGCCCATTCTACCTTCTTTTTTTAACTTTCTCAACTTCCTTAAAAGCCCTCAATTCCAATAAGCAGATTCCAATCATGTTAAAATATTGCAAGGGCATTCTTGGAATTACAAGAATATTATTAAATAAAATTTGCTTTAATATAAGTCGAGGAAAGTGCTGAAATTTGGTTGCTTGTAAGTTGTAAGCACAAAAGAGCAGCACTTGGACCAGACTCCAAGAATAAATAATGATCATTGACTCCCACACACATACATAAAAATTACTCCCTCCGTCTCGGGTCTCTTGAGACGTTTGACCCGGCACGGAGGTTAAGAAAAAGTGATGAGAAGTTAGTGGGGTTAGATTAGTAGGTTAATGATTATGAGAGATAATGAGATATGAGAGATAGTGGGGTAGGAGTAGAGTAGGTTTAGTGAATAATTAATTAATAAAAACTTTCCAAAAAGGGAAACGTTGCAAGTGTTCTGGGACAGACCAAAAAGGAAAACGTTGCGACTGTCCTGGGACGGAGGGAGTATTTTATTTTTTATTTATATTCTTACTTCTTGATATTATAATAAAAAAAACAGAGTGCAAATCTGGAATTTGTTGTGAAACTAAATTTAAATGTGATTAGCCTCAACATGAAAGAGGATTAGTCACAATTTGATAGCGGTGGATGAACAAAATCAAGTGAATTGAGGTTTGGCATGCCCACTTGACCAAAAGGGGGTTACACATTTAATCTCTTATTAATGAGAAACTTGCTGCAATAATGAATTATTTTGAGTGGATTCCAATGAAATCCTCTACTCCCTAATAGTGGTCAATTCGATATTTTAATATCGTATTTATTAATCTTAATAATTATCATTACGAAAATTAATATAAAGTATAATGAAATATACTCTAATTACATAAACAAAATCAAGATTTTTAAAAAAACGCACATGCAATCATGGTTATTAATTACATACTGAAAATTATCATATGTTCTAACTGGATAGGAAGAAAATGAACTATGTTGGTCCCGGTTTATTAAAATATATTTAATGTGTACATCGAAAATTGATTTGTTTAATTCGATATACTTACACTTATTCAAGTTGATGGTGACGTGTCAGCTTGATTTGTTAAATCTTTGTTCAGGTACTTAAGGTCAAATATGCTTTAGGTCAGTATTCGAAGTATTCTGCAACACTTGAGTATTGAGTTTTAAATAAAAGTAAATTGACAGTAAAGGAAAACAATAAATGACAAACGATATATAGTGTTTCAGATCAAAATGTCCTACGTCCACTCTTCAGACCTAAGTCTGGTAATCCACTATGCTTAGAACTTTACAGGTACTCCTACGATCTATTGCTTGCTAAAGAATGCCCCATCCTTCAGTCCACAAGCGCACTCGCTTGGTCCTTGCTTGGTTCTTCGATTCGCAGTTCCTCAGATTGTGGGTGCACTACTCAGCCTCCTCATAGCCGGAACAGGGTGCTTATAGATCTCCTTGAACTGTCTCATCGGCGGTAGATTGTCCGTAAAAGTCCGAGTACAAGACGTACTTGACTGTTGTATTCTTTCTTGGAGAGAAAGACTACCAAGAAATAACTCAAGAACACTAAGGTTCTGAGTCTCGTGTTCACTAATATGACACACAGAAAAATCTAATAACCTCGAATGTTATATCAGAACTTTAGCCTTTTAAGCTTGCTTGAATTCGGTTCTCGTAAGATGTAGCTTGTAAAATCGTAACTTTGTAGTGAGTTTGTAACCTTCTTCTATTGAAATCTCCGGTATTTATAGGCGTGAGATAGAAGGTTTGAAATAAATGCCCGTTAGAGACGAATTGGAAGATCTTCAATTGGATCTCTTTGTTGACTGCTGGCTGCTGCAATAGGCGGGTAGGTGGTATCTTTCCAGATGTTTCGCACCTACTTTTGCTTTTTTCTGACAGTGATAGTGACGCTTCACCTTTGTGTCAGAACGCCAGTATTTATCAGTTTGAAGAGTCTCGGACTGAATGTCCTAGGTATTGAAACTTAGAGTTTTGTGCTTACAGACTTTAAGGAATCTCCAATCCTTAAAGTTTGTACTTTGTCCGTACATTCCTCATATGATTCTTCTTGTATCTTTGCGCTGGGACTTAGACTATGAAGTCTATGCTGATGTTGTCATACTTGTAAGTTCATGCTGGTGATGTCATCCATCAATGTATGCTTGGTCCTTATGCTGGTAATTTTGGTATACCGAGTGAACTATACTAGTTGGACCCGTACTTGGTGAAAGCCTAACTTATTAGCCAGACTCTTATATTCTCAAACTTGTGCGTTCGATGCGAACATTGGGCTGTTGAGTTTTTACGCATACTAGATTGGTTGGCCAGTCTAGTCTTCAGATTAGCGCCAACTTACAACCTGATATTTATCCTATACAAGACTTCACATTTTTTACTATGCTGAAACTATCTAAGATGACTTTTACATTCTTTGGCCCACCAAAACATAATCATAAAATTATGAAATTTCTGACAATTTTCCTAGAAATTTTCCCCTTTTTGGCGTGGTCAAAGTCATCTCTAACCTAAGTTGATGAGGAGCGAAAAAAAAACTTTTAGAGTTCTTATAAGTATTAAACTATCAGTCTATAAACTCAGAGAAAGTTCTACCTCAAACTCAGCTTACTATACTTAAGATCTTCCCCCTTATACTTGGGAGAGATATTGCTCTATTAAGATATTTCAAGTAAGTTTAGAGCATTAAAAATCTTAAGTAAAAGAGATAACAAAGAAGCTTGCTGATTACACTGGATTGTGTAAGTTCAACAATAAAGATTAAGACCATTTGTCGAACAAAAAGAGATTGTCATTTACAAGTCAGCTTATCCATATAGTGAGTTTGATTACAAGTACAGGGATAAACTAACTCAAGAACCTATTACAGAACTATTACAAGTCTATACTAGGCTAAAGTGGTCTTGCTCTTCAATTGACTGCTACTGGAACTATCATCCGAGCACAGTACCACACCGAAGGGAGTAAGTTTGATATTCTGACCAACTTTCCAACTCCCTCGATGTTGTCTTTTAGCAGTTCTTTCGAGAAGGGGCGTGTACATCTTCTCAGTTATAACATTCCCCCTTCTCCTGCTCCTTTTTCTCATCCTGTCGGATGTCCTCTTTAACAATTTGTGGACATCATGCTGGATGAGCTCTCTTAGTGATCATGCCTTGTAATTGGCATGTCACATTGAGCATTTAGCAGTCCGTCTTGTGGACTTAGTAGAACGAGACAACTAGTAGAATTTGACGACCATGAAGAAGAAATCTACTGATTTAATCTGATCCTTCTACTACTTCTTCGAACTGCTCTCACTCTATTCTTCTGATCTCTTATGCTCTTTCCTTTTTTTCTTTCCCCTCTTTGACCACACCTATATGATTGGTTACTTTGAACATATCTCCATCTATTGAGGCTTTGACTCTCCTATTCTTCTGTCCTGCAAGCTTGGGTAGCTCCACGGTAACGTGATGAGAGAACTCAAGGAAGATTTGGGTAGAAAGTGAAAGTGTTAAGGGTTCAAATGAATATGATCAGCGAAATAACCCTTATTTATAGTAGAAGGGTGGGTAGAAAACTCTGATTTTAACGATTGAGATCAAACTAGAAGAATGTTAATCGACACCTAACATTATAGATGATGGTTGGGCTGCTCAAGGCCTACGAATAGAGTTGTGGCTTCTTGATGTGGCTGAAATCTTGAGCCATGGGCCTGCTGACGTGCTGCGAAGTTATTGGATCGTTGATGGTTATGGATTGCGCATGATCTTGTCACATTAACTTCAGCAATAAATGTGGCGTGTCGCATACGTGAAACTGAAGTTCAAATGTTCCGCCCAAAATATGGTCATAAGCCTAGTTGACAAGTATAGAAGTCTTCAGAGTCAACCTAGGTTGGTAAGCTTGGCCCAAAAATGTTGTCAGCATGGATCACTGTCAGCGTAGCCTTCAATCTTCAATCTTCTTCAAAGAAAGTGAGAGCTTGGACTCAAATTTAATTTGCTTCTCTTCGTCTTCAATCTCTTTGAAAGAGTGAGAGCTTGGACTCAATCTTAGTCCACTACACACCGTCTTCAACTACTTGTAGTAGTTTCTTCTAACATTTGATCCGCTTTGATAGACAGAGAGCTTGGACTCAATCCTAATATATGTATTGTTAATTTGAATCTTTAGAAAAACCAAACTACGAGCTTGACCGTAGGTTATTCCACTTCTCTAGAAATCTAAGAAAATAAATGAGAGCTTGGACTCATTCTTCTCCTTCTTCAAGATCATCGAACACCATAAGTCCGTGTTTGATACAAAGCTCTTTTAAATGAGTTTCTAGGAGTGACTTCGTGAAAATATCTGCAGGCTGATATTCAGTGTGGATGTACTCCACACTTACATCCTTCTTCTCGACATGATCATGAATAAAGTGGTGTCGTGTGTCAATGTACTTAATTCTGGAATAATGAACCGAATTCTTCGTTATAAACATTGTAGGGATTTCCAATTAACCGAATCACAAAATCCAATAGAACCAAATTGATTTATGGATATTGCACACAACCAAAACTCACAATAAAACTCATTGAGCTCCTCAGGGAATGTCCCCATCCTATTACTCGGATATGGTTACCTAAACCCAGTCTCAGGCGGTACTACACAAACTACTGTTACCTAAGATGCGGATATACGAGCACGTTACTCAGGCTCTCTACCATGGCAAGTTAAAGCAATAGTCAACCCGTGCAAACCCCTGAACCTTCGTTAGGGTTTGGACTCAAACAATATCGAGATCTTGTATTCGCTGATGTCAGACAGACGAATACATCTCACTGCGGTCCATCAATACGCCACCCCTGCGTACCAGCATGTCAAGTAACCAAGACAGACTACTTATTCCGACAATGCCGCAGCAATCCGGCCAGACGTATCCTCATACGCTGTCTCGGCTGTGATTAGGTTTATGTCTCACTAGGTCAAGTGATCATACTGTCTCTGCGATCTACAACATGCCGTATGATCGTCCCTATCGGTGAGACAAGAGGATACCATTGTTACATACATGTAAGATTGTTAACAGATAGGAGAAATAAACTGTCGTATACTCATTATAATAAATGCTTTCAGTATACAAAACCCATCAATCTCCCACTTATACTCAAAGCATAACTAAGCTATTACAGAGTATACAGTCCGTCTATCTAGCCTGCTATCTCTTTAACCACTGTCAGTGGTCGGCATCCACCTCAGACCCAGCTTACGAATATGTCTTTCGTAAACTTTCTGCGGCAAGCTCTTTATAAATGGATCAGCACGGTTGTCCTTAGTGTTAATCTTCTTGATCAGCACATCACCTCTCGATACAATTTCTCGTATGATATGGTACTTTCTCTCTATGTGTTTGCTTGCCCTGTGAGACCACGGTTCCTTTGAGTTCGCCACTGCACCAGAGTTATCACAATAAATTGTGATGCTCCTCGGCAAACTCAGAAACATGCCCAACTCTAAAAGGTAGTTCCTGAGCCATACCCCCTCTTTCGAGGCGTCGGAGGCGGCAACATATTCCGCCTCCATGGTGGAGTCAGCAATGCATTTCTGCTTTGAGCTCCTCCAAGATACAGCTCCACCTCCCAGGGTAAACACATATCCTGAGGTTGATTTCTTCTCATCCTGATCCCCTTGGAAATACGAGTCTGTATAACCCATAGGGCACAAATCCTCACTTTGATAAACTAGGCAGTAATTCCTAGTTCTCTTCAAATACTTGAGGATGTGCTTTAGAGCAGTCCAGTGCACCTGTCCAGGGTTAGACTGATATCTTGCTACCATGCCAACGACATAACAGATATCTGGCCTGGTACACAACATCGCATACATGAGGTGATGGGTTTTGTATACTGAAAGCATTTATTATAATGAGTATACAACGGTTTATTTCTCCTATTTGTTAACAATCCTACATGTATGAACAATGGTATCCTCTTGTCTCACCAATAGGGACGATCATACGGCGTGTTGTAGATCGCAGAAGACAGTATGATCACTTGACCTAGTGAGACATAAACCTGATCACAGCCGAGATAGCGTATGAGGATACGTCTGTCCGGATGGTTGCGGCATTGTCGGAATAAGTAGTCTGTCTTGGTTACTTGACATGCTGGTACGCAGAGGTGGCGTATTGATGGACCGCAGTGAGATATATTCGTCTGTCTGACAACAGCGAATAAAAGATCTCGTTATATTGATTGAGTCCAAACCCTAACGAAGGTTCAGGGGTTTGCACGGGTTGACTGTTGCTTTGACTTGCCATGGTGGAGAGCCTAAGTAACGTGCTCGTATATCCACATCTTGGGTAACAACAATTCGTGTAGTACCGCCTGAGACTGGACTTAGGTGACCATATCCGAGTAATAGGATGGGGACATTCCCTGAGGAGCTCAATAACATTCATCGTGCCAAAGTCCTGCAGGCTGATTAATTTCAGGAACGAGTGATAAGGTTTGAGTGGTACTACTCAGGAATTATAAGATATTAATTAATTGTAGTTAGAGCTTGTCAGAGGCTCCGATTAATTAATGGATGTCCGATAACCTTAAATATGGGGATTCTCAATTAATGCAACCCATTCTCACACTACAAGAAAAATAGCTTGTAGCGACGATAATGCTAGTGATAATTAAAATTTTGTCACTAAAAATACCTCTACAGTAACAATTATTTATTTTGTCACAAAAAATATAATTTGTGACAATTTTATATGTTGTCGATATTTTTTATCACTAAAGTTAGCGAGAATAATAATTTTGTGACTAAAGATGCATCTACAGCTATAATTATTTTTTTTGTCACAAAAAATATAATTTGTGACAATTTTACATGTTGTCACTATTTTTTATCACTAAAGTTAGCGACAATAATATTTTTGTGACTAAAAATGCATTTACAGCAACAATAATTTTTGTCATCACAAAAAAATATAATTTGTGACAATCTCATAAATTGTTAGTATTTTTTGTCACTGTAATTAGTGACAATAATATATTGTGACTAAAAATACCTATTTTTTGATAATTTCTTAAATTATTAGTATTTATTGTCACTATAGTTAGTGACAATAATATTTTTCTGACTGAAAATACCTTAATTTGTGACAATTTCATAAATAATATTAGTATTTATTGTCACTATAGATAATTTCTTAAATTATTAGTATAAAACTCCTTAATGATACTACATTCAATTTAATAAATTGTATTGTACTTTTTATACAATATTGAATGTGTAATAAAATATAAATGTTTATATTTGAATGGAATTAATTATAATATTTTATTATTATAATATTTAATTATAGTATAAATATGTGTGAAGTGAATTGATATTTGAATATATAATTTTGTGGAATTAAGAGACATTTAATTTTTAATCAACAAATATTTATATAAACTCAAAATTATAACATAACAAACACTCCAAACATAAATTAATAATGAAAAATAGAGAAACTCGATTTTGCCTAATTTCAAATTTAAGAAGTTTGATTAAGTCAAAATTTATTTTTTAAAATAGTGGAATAAGTAGATTAACATTTATGTATATTAATTGTCATTTTTCAACAACAAATTGATTTGTGGTGTAATGGTTTGAGGTAATGGATAATTACTGTGAGGTACTGTGTTCAATTCCTCTTACTTACATGTATATTCATTTATTTTTGATTGATCCCTGCAGGAAGCAGCTCAGATGTTGTGCAGGCAGGCCAGGGCAGGTTCGGCTTCATGATGGACCAGGCGCGAGGTGTGGTGTGACCTAGCTGGGTGGGGGGCTTGGATCCGGCTTGATGTGTGTGGTGGTGGAGTCCGTGCCTGGTGCAATCAGGCATTGCAGGACACGGTGTGCTCGGGTTTGGCTTGTGGTGGTCCGGGTGCGAGGCGGCAAGTTCAGAGACGGGCAGGGTGGCTTGTGGTGGTTAGTCCAGGTGCGAGGGTCAGTGCGACCTAACCAGATAGGGGGCGGATTCGGCTTTGTGCGACCAAGCGCGAGCCCGAACCATGCAACGTGGTCTCGGGTTCGTGCAGTGCGACCAGGCCACCATGTTTCGCATTCCGGCGGGTTACTAATTAAAAATATTTATTTTTTAAAATAAGATTTTGTGAAATAAATAATTTATCACTATATATATAAATAATAGTGATAATAATTTTGGGTAGCTATAAAACAGAAAAAATAGTGACAATAATAATTGAGTTACTATAAAATTAAAAAATAGTGATAATATCTTTTTGTTGTTAAAACAATATATTCTTGTGACAAACACAAGTGTCACTATAACATAAATTATAGTGACGATTATTTACTGTTGTTACTAAAACTTTTAGCCACTATCAAGTAGCCACGACATAGTGACGAACACAAAAATTGCCACTACCTTGATTTAGTGACAATTTTTATATATATAGCAACAACTATTGTCTTGGCTATACATCATTTTTTTTGTAGTGTCATAACGTGGTAATAAAGGGGTATGTCAATATTAATTCTGTGGTGAAAAAGAATTAATATTAATTAATTAATTGTGTCCTGGGTTGTGGACATGGGAATTAATTAATTTATAGGCCCACTTTATTATTTGCATTAGGTCCCTGGACTGGCCCAATTAAATATGATGAATTGAGCCCAAAATGGCCCATTAGGGTTTCCAACCCTAGGTCTATAAATAGACAGCTCTCTCTCATAAGTTGTAACACAGTTGAAACACAAACCCTAGAGAGAGAGTGTGTGGGCGCCAATTTTGGGAAGAAAAAAGAGGAGAATTTTGATTCTGGTCCTGCTCAGAATACAGTTCTACGGAGTCCTCACTAGTAGTAGATCTGATCAGCATTGGGACACAGCCCTGAAGATCTAATCTGGAGAACAGATTTCTCTTCACTTCTCACTTTGATTTTCGATTTTAATCTAGAAATTAGATTTCTAATTTTTGTTTCCGCAGATTAAATCGGATCGCGTGGTTGAATTGGGATTTGGAATTCAAACGCGAAAGATCGGTTCAGACTCGACGGACTTACGGTAAACCCTAAATCCACAATTCTTCGTATTAAATTCATAGGAGCATGCTAGGGTTTTGAGAATTTTAATTGTGAGCAATATCCATAGATCAATCCGGTTCAGTTTGGTTTTGGTGATTCGGTTCACGGAAAAACCCTACAATTGGTATCAGAGCGAGGTTTCTGATTTATGGCTCTGTTGTTCATAATTAAATTCGATATGCACGTATGAATTTATTGTTTTGTGTATGTTTGGTTTTTGTTCCTCGTGGCAACCCTGTTGATTCACATCGCGGTGGTTTATCCGTGTAGGGCTGAATTATTTTTGTAAAATCACGAGAAAATCCGTGATTAGTGTAGATTTGAAAATTGTAATAGAATAGGTTTTCTGTAATTTTCAAATTTGTAATTGGACGGGTCGAGGACAAAGAACGAAGACGGAGTCGTCGGCGGCGGGCGACTGCGCGCGCAGGAGGCGCGGCGGCGCAGGGCGGCACAGCGGCGTGCGGGCGCGGCCGGTGGCCGGCGACGGCGCAGGCGGCGCGGCAGCGGGCGCGGAAATGCGCTGCACACGCGCGCGTGGTCTGCTGGCTGCGGGCGGCGGTGGCTCGTGTTTTGGTGAGTTGCACAATCCTGTGTAAACCCTAGGGTTTGCATTAGGGTTAGGGCAAATCATCAGATCACAAAGGCCTAAAAATCCAAAAGATTTGGTGTATCCAGATTTGAAGGCCCTTGAAGATTTGGAAGATTTGAAAAGATTTGGATTTATCCAAATTAATTCAAAATTCAAATTTGTAATAGATAGATTTTATTTTCTATTTTTGGGGCCACGAGGAATTTTTGTTTGCCTTAATTGTCCTCGTATGATATGTGATTTATTTATGTGCGCAATTAAGCATGTGTAGATAATAGGAAAAACATGATTTACAACTTTTATTATTTACAGCTTTTCAAGCATGCTTATGTGATTAATTTCTTTTGTTGGATTATATTTTGGGAATTTTTGGGCTTGTTTAATTACATGCAAAAATTTGGAAAATATAATGACAAAGGAAATTATGTGTGCGCATAAAGAAACCTTTTAAGAGAAAAATACTAAGCAGATTTTTTTAATTAAAATCAATAGACCTCCACAAAGCGGTCCTAGGCTGTAAGTGTATCTCTCGTTCTAGTAAACGTCTACGAGTGTAGCTTGCTAGTTCCCGGAGGTGCATAGGTACGGTTGTTGGGATTTCTAGACAAACAATTTAAATCATGTGAATAGTGGGAGGGCTTTGCGTAAACGTCTACGAGTGTAGCTTGCGTAGACCTCTTTCAAAGGTATTCTCGGATTGATTTAAATTATAGATAACAAAAGCTTTAAGGGCTGTGCGGTATGGTTACGTGCCATGCTAAACTGTCTCTTTTGGCCGGAGTTAAATTTGTGGTTAATTGCTTAGAAGCATCTTAGAATATAATGCAAGAATTGCATCCCTGTTCTTGAGAGATGGCTTGGTCTAAGGTTTTCACTAATTATAAATTTCTAGTGTCAAAAGCATCCTGACATGGTAGTGAAATTAAATGGATTGGGGCTTAAAACCCGCAGTTCTGGTTGAGGGTGACATCGTAAACGTCTACGAGTGTAGCTTGCGGTGGGAACTCTTGGGCAATTAGTGGAAAACATTTCTATTTGATTTATTAAAAGGTTTTCAATGCATTTGTTTTCGAAGTTCAACATGTATGTTCTTATTTAAGAATTTTTATTGTTTCAGATATGTTGTTGGGAAAATTATCTAAGTTTCCCTTCCCCAGTTGATAGCTTTGATCTTTTGATTTGGTGTTTAAGTGTTTTGGTGGATCAAATCCTAAGTCCAACCAGCGTCAGTGTTGTCTCTAGATAGCTCTTGTTCTCAAAATGTAAAGTCCTGTTTAGGTCTTTT